>JAGFPH010019172.1:0-15529 GCA_018207615.1 Philaenus spumarius
GTACCAAATTTCAAGTTCCTAGGTGGTAAGGTTTTTGAAATATATAACAAACAATATTTATTGTTTTAGGGGTTGTTTCAACCATTACAGACCAAACATTTTAAAATCCTTTATTAGTACGCCTCTTGTCCCTATGACAAATACTTATACCAAATTTCACGTTTCTAGGAGGTCAGATTTTTTAGATATATAACAAACAATATTTATTGTTTTAAGGGTTGTTTCAACCCTTAACGGAAAAATATTTTAAAATGCTTTCTTAGTGCGCCTCTAGTGCCTATGAGCAATATGTGTACTAAATTTCAAGTTCCTAGGTGATAAGGTTTTTGAAATATATAAGAAACAATATTTATAGTTTTAGTTGTTGTTTCAACCCTTGCAGGCCAAATATTTTAAAATCATTTCCCCTGTTGCAAATACATGTACCAAATTTCACATTTCTAGGACGTAAGGTTTTTGAGATATATAACAAACAATATTTATTGTTTTAGGGGTTGTTTCAACCCTTACAGGAAAAATATTTTAAAATTTGTTCTTAGTGTGCCTCTACTGCCTATTAGTCCGGTCAATTTAGACATTCGGTGCTACATAAATTCCCACCAAGCTGAAAATCATTAATATTGTTAAAAATATGATTAAAAGTAAAATTTGAAAGTTCTCCATCTTTCCCCTGTATGGAAAAATTTTTATTCAAGGTCAAAGGTCAAAAAAATGAGTTTTTCGCGATTTTCAGCAAAACAGTAAGTTTTATCATAAAAATACTTCAGAGAAAAATTGTAGATCATAAAATTATCTACAAAAAATGTGTCAATACTTTTTTTCCTACGAGCTACCGTTTTTGAGATATAACGATTCAAAAAGTTGTAATCGTCATAATATGCACACGTTTCCACGCCACCTATGAGGTAGTGTACTTAGCGCGTTTTTTTGGCGTGGTTTCCCCAGTAGGCTATTCCACGGGTCTGTTGTGATCCTGTTTAATTTGAAACTATTGCAAAATAATGGATATTAGCAGAGATTGAAAAGATAAAAGCAATTTAAGTTAAAAAAAGTAGTGAAATTTAATCGTCCGAGTCATAACTTTCAAATTCTTCTTCTTGTTCTTCTTCTTGATGTTCTTGTTCTTGTTCGTCTTGTTGTTCTTCTTCTTGTTCTTCTTCATTTTCATCCTGAGTACATGTAAGCTGCGTTAATAGCGATGTATCGCATGTCGCCTCGTAGGAATCAAACGGATCCTCCACTGTTGGTGATTCAATATTAGAGCACGACCGGCCTTGACAATGTGTACATGCCAGAGAACAAAACAGTCCGACTTTTTTGCAACTACATTTAGCACTGCACCCCTTTTTGCAGTTGCAAAAAATTGTGTTCAGCAGTTTTTCCGGCGCAGGTGGGAGTAAAGTTTGGACTGGTTCTAATGAATTGTTGACCAACTTCCAACCCCAGTCTGTAGGGTCTAGCTGATAACCAAGTCGCACTTGAACTTGGTAATATACCCGAAAAAGATGTTGATGAGCAGCAACTGAGGTTGGAGGAAGACAAGCTAATTGTACTTGTTTTTTACTTTTAGTATTTTTAACGAAACATGCATATCTATACTTATCTAAGCAGGTAGTTTTTTTTTAGGAGCTCCGTACATAGAAAGAAGAAAGCGAATGCCGTTAGTGATAATTTCTTATCGAGTTGAATTACTATTTTTAAAAACTTCAGCACATTGAACTAAATTTTGTTTTTCAAACATTTTGAAAACTGTTATTTTACCCTTTCTGTAAAATGTAGATGTTGTATCACAGCCAGTTATTGCGTGTAAAAATAGTAGGCTACATGATTTTGACACTTTGCAAAAGTAGATAAACTTTTTGATGAATATATTTTTATAGTTATATCTTATGTATATTTTATATTATAAGTGTAAATTACAATGACCGATAGAAAAATATTTTAACATATATTACAACTATAGAGATGTATATACGTGGCGTACTCATGCATATTATGACGATATACAACTTTTACAACTTTTTGAATCGTTATATATGAAAAACGGTGGCTCGTAGGAAAAAAAGTATTAATACATTTTTTTTAGATAATTTTGTGATCTACAATTTTTCTCTGATGTATTTTTATGATAAAACTTACCGTTTTGCTGAAAATCGCGAAAAACTCATTTTTTTGACCTTTAAACTTGAATAAAATTTTTCCATACAGGGGAAAGATGGGGAACTTTCAAATTTTATTTTTAATCATATTTTTAACAATCTTACTGATTTTCAGCTTGGTGGGAATTTATGTAGCTTTACCCTTATTTTTTGGTCTAAATTGACCGGACTACTATGAGCTGTATGTGTACCAAATTTCAAGTGCCTAGGTTGTATGGTTTTTGAGATATATAACAAAGAATATTTATTGTTTTAGGGGTTGTTTTAACCCTTGCAGGCCAAATATTTTAAAATCATTTTCCAGTTTGCCTCTTGCCCCTGTGGAAAATACATGTACCAAATTTCACATTCCTAGGAATTAAGGTTTTTTAGATATTTAACAAATAATATTTATTGTTTTAGGGGTTGTTTCAACCCTTACAGACCAAATATTTTAAAATCCATTTTTAGTGTGCCTCTAGTGCCTATGAGCAATATGTGTACCAATTTTCAAGTTCCTATGTGGCATGGTTTTTGAGAAACTGTGATCAGTCAAAACTACCCCTAAACCCCCAAAACTACCCCTAAAAATTTGAATATCAAAATGAAATTTCTTTAGTTTCCTATTTTCATCACAAAGTATACACATGCCAAATTTCATCTCTCTAGTTTCATGGGAAGTGGGAGAATTAGTGATGATGAGTGAGTGAGTGAGTGAGGGCTTTGCCTTTTACATGTATAGATAAGTAAACCTAACTATGCTGGCAGGGATTTTTAACTTGGTAAATGTGTACAATTTTAAGGATTATAAAACTGTATGAATATTTGTTAAAATTTTTTATTTATGTATGTTACTATATATTTAAAGAAAGATAAAAATATTATCTTTTAATTGCTTTTTATTTCATATTGATAGATCAAATGATTTAGAAGTTATTAATATTACATGACTTATATTTATTAAAGTTGTAAACATAACCTCAAAGGTATAATATAGATCTATGCTAGGTTTGTGTAGTACAGATGATGGGTGAAATCAGCTGTTTAGATATAGGAATGTTTCCTAAGCTAAAGGAATATATTGTATCTATATATTTAAAAAAATTCCTGATTTTAGTTCACTCACTTCCTGAAGTTAATACTTAACCGATTTTGACGATTCTTTTTTTATTTAAAAGATAATTTTCAGTTCTAAGTCACTGTGAAGCTAAATATTTGATTTACACTTTTATTTTAGTTTTATTCCGAGTTTTAAAAATGCATCAGTAGCCTATGCTACAACTAGGCTAAATAGGAAATACTGTAATTTGATTTTAAACAGCTGATAAACTAATTGAGTTTCAAATAAATAAGTTGTTTACTTTAAACTTACTCAAATGTCAACAGATGATTTGATTTAGGTTATGTTATTGTTCGTGTGTTTTAGGTCTGATTTGTAATGTTTATTGTTGATTCAGTAATCAGCTGTAGTCTCTAATATTTTCATTGACAGTTTATTTTAAATCAATTTTTAGGTTAGGTTTTTATTAAAGTGTAGACCTGAGCCTTGCTGACTATACAACGGGTTCCAACAGGGAGTTGGGGGTGGGGGGTTGGCGTGCGGAGCAAGCAGGGGTCTCCCCGAGTATTTAAAAAAAAATTGTATAAAAAAATATATAATGATAAAAGGTTGTATTTAGGCCTATATATAGTTTATAACCTCAAAGCAAATATTATAACGTAGATTATAGCATACGTTAGTTATTTAGCTCATATTTAAAAAAATCAACTTCACAAGACATTATAATGATTGCAGTTATAAACATATCCTCAAACTATAATATACACTGGGTTTACAGATGATTGGTGAAATCAGCTGTTATATTAAATGTTACTCGCGCTCGTACACTCGATTTTATAGGAGTTGATAATAACTTGCGAGTTACGTTTCTGAAAAGGGGAGATAAAGCCTTTCACACAATAGGGTTGGGCAAATTTTTAAGCATTTTATCACCGAAGCACCAACTACCCCAAATATCCTTCAAGCTTGTAAAAAAGTTAGTGGATGTGATTGTGCAGTTCCACCATGTGCTCCAACTGCCATGGACAAGGGTGCCTGAAGTCTGTACTCCCAAGATGATTTCGTCGCAGATGAACTCGACATTGTATAACTTTTAATCTCAATATATATTTCTTGTAGACAAAATTAAGCACTGCTATTTTATTCCTATCCACTTTTATCCCAAACCCAAAAGATTTTCAGATATTTGCCTTTAAAAGCTAGATAGGAGTATTTTTTATATACGCCCTTTAAAACTGTTATTAACTTCAATTATTGCTGTTTATTCGAAACCTGTAAGTATTAGCCAAATTCTTAACATTATACTTTTTACGTAGCATTTTATGAGGAATATTTTTCTCCTATCCACTATTTCCGTCAGACTAATGGATTCGGAGTTAATGAGAAAAACTAGCACAGAGTGCCCATCGAGGTTGGTTTTTCGAAAATTAGGGGATGTTTCATCCACCGGACAGATGGGAACTCTTTTGATTCTTATTCTTGATAGTAATTAAAAAGACTCCTGATTTTTAAAACACTTTATTTTCCTGAGAAGACTCAGAGAAATAATGTTACTGTGTAAGGGACAAATAAATGTGCGTTCCTCTAATCAGTACGGAACCCTTTTTCCTTTTGATACAAGAAACTATAAAATTATAAAACCACGTAAATATCCACTGTTTCTTCTTGAGTACTGTCCCAGGCTTTTGCTGTTTTTGTTTGGTTGTTTTTACAGTGAAAACATAAGAAGAAACGAAAAAGTAATAATAATAAAAAAAAAACAGGTTCTAATGAGCACATCTGACTTTGTATTCATAATGCACTGTAGACCACCCGTCTAATTTATCTTACGGATCTTATTTAGGAAATGGACTTGACCCTCTCAATAAATTCCTTAGTGGCCCACTCGAATTTCTCTTCTTTGTTAGCAGCTGGTCTAACGAAGTCACGTCCTGTAGGTCTGGCAGGTAACTTGTTCACGTGATAAATTATATCAAGTTCACCTATAATATCGACAATTACCTTTCAGGCTTATTTTACCGCAACATAAAACAAAATTATGTTCCTTAGAACAACTTTCTAATTTAAAATGTGGGTGTTACTTTCTATTGCCTGCATCTTATCACTCTACCAATATAACTTGCTGTCGTACCAGTCTTCGCTCATGTAAATTTAGAAAGTCTTTGATAGTTTGTATAATATACTTAACATTTTTAGAATTAAATATTTAACCCGTAACATATAACTTAACCCGTTTCATCCCAAATTAATTTTTTGTTTTTAATTTAAAGCAAATTTTAAAGTACAATTTCTAGCTTTGTTAGAGTTTAGATAATATATCATATACATAATTATTTTGCCTCAAGTACACACACTTGCAAATGGTCGTTACCATACAGTGGCGTAAATAACACCTCCGCATACCTCGCGCAGCGGGGGGGGGGGGCATGGCAGGTCAAGGGGCGCTGCGACCAGGGCACATAAAAATAAATAAAGGAATTAAAATAATAAAATCTAGTAAACACGTTACTACATTATCATCAAAATAAATTTTACAACGAACAATATTTCATTAAGATATCTTAATAAAACTGTTCCACAAATAACCACAATAACCACGGATCATAAGTCTGAAACCGTACCATTATGGTTGCGCAATCTGTTTACTAGCAGTTAACAATAATGCCTGCTAAACTTAAGTAATTAATAAGCTAACTATTTACTCCCATAAGTCCCATATGAAACAAATGTATATTTCATTGATGTAAATGTAGCCTATAACCACCAGGTGTTAGGCTAGGCTCATTTTGGGACGCGTTTGACGTGGTATAGCGCGACTTTTTGTAACTATGTAAATGAATTGATTAGCGCATATTGGTAGCGCGACTCGAGTGGCGCGACAGACATGTGGTACAGTGGCAGTGACACAGTTCCTCGCGTCACAGGTGTCATGAGTTTATGAGTACTCTACACTGTCGTTCAAAGGTTTTGGTGTCCAGTTGTGCATTTTCCATTATCACATTTTTCAGATGTTGGCCCAGAAAAGTTGATAGGAGCCTAAGTAGTTTTTAAAATATTGAAAATGAAATTGAATTTATTTGAATAATAAAGCTGAATTTTCAATAAACATAAAAAAGTTATTATTAATAAAATAATTTTTAATAAATATATATCTCCACTGATTTGTTATCAATGAATTAAAACTGTGTTTCATATGTTCTCTACATTTTAATATGAAATAATTTTTAATAAAATATTGGCGTTTGTCATTAACCCCGTAAAAATAAAAAAATAAAATATATGTCTTCATAAAGCTATAAACTAACAAGTAAAAATGTTTAGGTATGTTTAGAGAACAAGTGAAGGTATGTATAGAGAAAGAACATAATATGTATCATCCCGTGCACTTCTGTGAGTTACGGTTCATCCGGAAGTAGTTAGTAGTTAGTAAAACCAGCAAGTAATTCTGGTAATTCTGAAGTAATTTTAAACTAGATTAGATCTAATAAACATAGTTTTATCCATGGATCATTCATTTTAAACATTCTAAAAAATAAAATGAAGTAAAATATATGTGTCTACTGGGCGAGAGTTGGGAGCAACTGCGTTGGGGATGTTTATTAAGGAATCTGCGTTCCCCAGCGCGACGCGTGTGGCGCGATTGTATCATGCAGACATGCAGTTCGCGTCATGTCATTTCACACGCATCTAATTATGCGCCAAATGATGTGTGCGTAGTTTGTACCAACGTCATCAACGTGATAGAAACAAAGTATAATCACCCCCTTCAAAGTATAAGCCTGCCCTCGTGCTACCCACCTTTCATGTTAGCCGACAAGTAGTATTTTCACATGAAGAAAAAGAAGAGGTTTTAAATAAATGTAATCATAACAACTTACAAGATTTTTGTAAATAATAAACCTTGATGTTTGATGTTTAAAGTTGTAGTCTTTTTTCTCTTTTAAAGGTGATAAATTAGTTTAAACTTAAACCTTGCATGTTATTTTGAGTATGATACTTCATAGCATTGGCATTTTTAACTGCAATGCTGCCAACAGATAGTTTGATTATCTAAAGAATGTCCTATACTTAAATTAATTTACCTTCATTTCAATTTAGAGTAAAAAGTAAATGTGTGCGGTCGTGGGACCCCCGTCAGGAACGAAGTTCATCGCGTCTTTTCTTCAATTAACTCGCTTTTGCCAGCCTTAACGGCAACATACACACATAATTTTAATCTTTCAATTGCCGCTTATTATTAATTTGTTTTTTATACAAATATTTACTGTTTCCATAAGTTTAATGTTATTATAATAAAGGTGTAGAATTAATTATAACATCAAAGCTAAGATGGTAAACACAGTTAAATGTCCATTCGTTGTAAAAACATTCAATAAACATAAAATGTTTGGTTCATCAGTCTAGGCCTAACCTAAAATTATTGTGTGTAGGCTATGTTTAATTTATTTTACCTGTCCTAACGGCAACATACATACAATAATTTTAGGTTAGGCCTAGACTTAAAGTTACTTTCTAGTCCTAACCTAAAATTATTGTAGTTATTATGTTGCTGTTACGGCAGGTAAAATAAATTAAATATACACACATTAATTTTAGGTTAGGCCTAGACTACCGGTAATGTTCTAACATTTTATGTTTATTGAATTTATTAGCGCTTGACAATAATATCTGAACTATGCCGGACGGAACCGATCAGCTCTTAATTTAAATTGATGAACCAAAACACATGTTTCTTGAATGTATTTACATTCATTGCCATAGCAATCAATTTGATAAAGCTTTTTAGCTATGCGTATTTTATATTTGTTATTGCCATAGCAACCAATTAATAACACTTTTCTTCGTTACGCATTACAGTTTCTATTTGTTAACTCCCTGAGTTAAGGAACTTCGTTCCAAAAATAATGTCTAATTACTACCAGGTAGTAGTTACATATAAGACCAAGGAGTGGGATTGCTTACGGAGAGGGGTCATCTAGGGCCGACAAGTTGCGATTTCGTTCTTTTTTTTTTTAGGGGTCCCATTCTTGTGCCTGGGGGAAGGGGGGGGGCGCCAATCTATGTAGTTACGCCACTGTTACCATATATTATGGTAACGCTAGGAAAATAATTTACCTTAACTGAGAAACTATGGTCTAAATACTGTACTTAATTTGTGAAATAACAGAAAAATACACACATAATACTCAATACCGATTTACTAATTAAGTATATACGGTAGTTAAGTACAGGTTTTAAGGGTAGTGGAAAATATATGAAAATCCAAGTTACAGGATCACATTTTTAGAATGTAACAGTGTAAAAAACTGCAAAACAGTCAATGCACAACCAACTTTGCATTTTTTGCACATCGTACAAATACTTCCACTACATCCCTCTGCATCATTATTCTTCTTTTCAGGGGTGCTGATTACATAATGGTGCATGCCATCATATCTTACTTCATCCGATACTCTATTCCCAGATAAAGATTGTTTGAAAGTCATTGGCCTACCGGAACCCATGGAAGCCTCTCCATATCTTGTGATGTAGATTGTACAATCTCTCTTCTGAAGTCTAGTTGGGGCTGCATCGTTCCAGTGTTACTGCTGAGTTGCGAGGCATTTTCAATTGCAACATCAATAAGCCTTGCAAATATTGAGCAGTACCATTTTTTCCTTCAAACACTGATTCTTGGGTATATTTTCATCCATTCTATCAGTACCGCCCATATTTTCATTATATTTGGCTACGATGCAAGGCCTTTCAATAGTTACTGGTTTCTTCTCGCTTTGTGAATATCTTTTGGCTTTTCCTATTAGGTTCATATCCATGCGAGGATATTGCAAGGTTAACAACAGCATTATCATTCCACTTGCATACAAGAATTTCATCATCTTTACTCAAGGCTGATACGCTATAACCCCTTGGCATTTCATCTTGAATGTCTTTTTAGGTGGTAATGGACAGCATTGCGGCAATCGATTTTCTCTCATCTCAATTCAAAGCTGTTTGAACTTTGGGTACACTTCCAAGAAATAAATAATATGAAATGTAAAAAATCAAATTGTACGTAATTAAAAAATTAAAGTTGTTGGCACAAGGGCACAATTACATTCAATCACATCAAATTACATGTATTTTACATGAAAGAGTTTAAATTTATGAAAATAAAAAATGTTACCTGATATACTGTTTGAGTTACAGCCATTAAAATTCCGAGCAAATTATTAAAAAATTTAGTTTTTATAGAGTACTTGCGCTTTTTTAATGTGAAACATTGGTTTTTCAGCAAATTTATAAGGACTAACTAGAAAGTAGAAAAATGTAACTTTAATGTGTGGCTAAAGTGTCGTTCTTGAAAGGCAAAGCGGTTAAAAGTCTGATAGTTTAATTTAAATAAAATAATGTATCTTCCTACCTAATTTAAAGACCGGTGGATAGTCGAACAGATGTATTGGCATTGCCAGAATATAAATATTATAGAATGTGGTAGAGGATTCATCCTGGGTCATGGATTGTGACAGGAGTTCAAATGAAAAGGATTGGTGATGGTGGTGAAGTGCGAAGAAGGGGATGTAGGCTCTGAATTCCCCTCCACAGAAACAGTTGTGGGGTGGGTTAGTTAAAGATATTATTATCTCTGATCAATTGCTAGATGTGTGCTGTCCTTTGAGCTTTATATCACAAGTAACTTTTATAAGTACAGTTTCAAATATCCACCTTAAATTTTAGGTTGTTATACATAATTATTGTAGTGTAATACAGTTTACTACTGATTAATTGTTTAAGTGTTTCATCGCATGGTGTAACAAAGTGTTTTATTAAGTGACTACAGTATGTCTGGTTCCTCAACTACCAAGGGTTGAGTACAACAATATTTTCCTTTAAATGTTTTACAATCATATAATCAACTGCTCAATCTCATCCTCAAAGGTAAGTGCAGTAGTCTGGATAGGTGGAAATAGATATGTATCACAATGTAACATGCAGAGCCGGCTCAAGAGTAAACTGCCGCATGTGCGAATCTTGGGCAGCGCGCCCCTACCGGGGGGTCCGGGGCGTGAGGCTAAAAAGATTTTTTTTTTTAAATTGGTGCTATTTGGTGAGTTTTAATGAATTTTGAGATAGTTTTTGATCTTCTCAGAACTGAAGGTTCAAGATGCATAACTGCATGTTTTAAAATATTTAAGATACAAAAAATATCAAGTTTTTATAGCCCTGCTTCTTTAATTTATGGAAGTTGTCGGTATAGAGTTAATGAGTTTGCCAAAACCAATTAGTCTATCTGATTGAATTATTTATGACAAGGATTTAACTAAAATAAGCAAGTGAAGAATTACAAAAAAATATATTTATTTAATATATTTTGTAAACATAAATAATACAGAACGGCTAAAAAGGGTAATACAGAATTTTTGTTGTTCAAAATTAAATTTACCAACCTAAAATGTTACTGCTAAATGTAAACCAGAGATTATATTAAAACACACCAATCACCAATACAAAAAGAAAAAGATATCCAATGACTCTACAAGAATGCTTGTTCTTAAGATTTCGAAAAGTATACTTTTCTTGACTTTTTGTTTGCAAATTCAGTAACGATTTTGCTTACATCAATTTTTTCAGAATCAATCACTGTATAGATATCATGGAGAGTCCGACCAATCTTTCTTGGGACATTGAAAACCTTATAGTTTTTTATTGTTTTTAATTTAGAGAAACTCCTTTCCCCTGAAGCAACAGAAACTGGAAGTGTTAGCGCATAATGCTTCATGCTAATGTTACGGTTGGGAAGTTCTCAGCAAACCAGTTTTCGGTTATGAAGTTTAAAACATCCACAAGTCCTTTAATCATGTTTTTTTTTAATTGTCCAAATTTTTAATCATACTTTTGATAATTTTTAGCTCTTCCTATAGTTGAAGGCTATATTTGTTATTATTAATAATAAGGCTTTTTCATATTATTACTGCATAGCAAAATCAAATTACACTGGTAGGCCAGTCGGTAGAGGTAATTTTAGACCAAAAGTTCTAGTAATTTACAATACTGCTGATTTTTTTTTTTTATAAGTACATTCAAGTATCTAGATTAACATAACAAAAGTTTACCAGTCTATCGATTTCCCAAAGTCAAAAAAAAAATCGATTATCATTGTTTTTTCGATTATTCTTAATATTTCGAGCTGGGATGAAGATAGAGAAAAATAAAAAATACCACCGTGTAGGGGAAGTATTTTTCAATAAAAAAAGGTCATATGTACTTCTTTCCTCCGAGCAATGGTTTGTCTGGAAAAATTCGATAATGCAGGTATGTATTTTGCAGCAGGGGAAATCACTAAAAGTTGAAATCTCATTCATATATGAAGCGTTGGCCATTCTAAATTGGCTGAATTTTAATGTATTGAATTTAAACTTGACATAGGAGTTAAAATATATATTTTAAACATTTATGCTGAGTCTCAGCTTGTTATCTTGAAAATGACCCGATCTAGAGCCACTTGACTTATCAATGGGTTTCTCGATTTTAGGAGTACCGGACCCACAAACTAATTTTAATCGGATCCAGTTTAGAAAATTTTCAAAATATCAACCTGGAAGTGTTTTTACAAGTTAAATATTAAATTGCGTTCATATTCCATACCCCCCGAAAATTCTCTCCACATAATTGCAACCACCAAGTTAATAACTCACCAGCCGCCACTGCGCCTATAATACAGCTTCAAACTTTTGTTAAAGCTCTTCCAAAAGGATTGGCATCCATCACTATTTCAGATTTAAACACTATTCACCCACTTCGTGATGATGAAATACTACCTTCGAATTCTGATATCATTTGGCTGTATGGAAACTGCTTCAAGAAAGAAAAAATGTTGCAGGTTGGAATGGTTTTATGGAAAATGCGATGAAGGATAAAAGTTATAAACTTTTATTTATAAACTTCTATTTATTTATAAACTTCCCCTCATCTCATCCAGACACAATATTAACAGCTCTTCTACTAGATAAAAAAAAGTGTAATCAAAAAACTTGTTTTGTAACTTGCGATCAGCCTTTGTACTTCAAAGGTATGGAAATAGTTACAAATCGCCCAGATTTAGAAGATGTTGAAATGAGACTGGGAGGCTTTCACTTATTGTTTTATTTTATGGGATCTATTAGAGTGATCATGAATGGCAGTGGTTTGAAAGAACTTTTTTCTACTATTTATGTGAAGAATAGAGTCGAAAAGTTTATGTCAGGCCATGCATATGGACGAGCAGTGCGGACTCACACCTTAACTCATTTAGCATTGGCTACAGGAATTCTGGGAACGATGATTTTTAACATGGAAGAGAGGTGTCTCTTAGATAACTGTTTAACTGAGTTTGACCAATCCATGATTTTGACGCCCCAAAAGAATGACAATTTTTAGGTTGTTGCAACAAAATTTCAAGAGGCTCTATCCAAAACGGAAAGCAATGGCTCCACTGCCAAGCTCTGGGTACTCTACTTCTTGATAGTGACATTGATCAAGCAATTCATCGAGGCAGAAAGGCTAGGTAACTGGGCTCTTCATCTGGAAACCATCTAGAAAATGCTGCCATTCTTCCATGCGGCAGGCCACATTTTCTATGCTAAGTGTGCACATTTATAACTCCAGGACATGTTGGTTTGAAAGAGAGAATGGATCCTGCAGAATATAGTAAGTTCACAACTGAAGGATATTTCACAATCAGGCGGACAGACAAGTTCTGGTCGGGTATTTGGTCAGATATGACCATCGATCAGACGTTAATGAAGACCATGAAATCGTCAGGCGGTCTAACCAGAGGTCCTGAAATTTATTTCTTGTACCTGTAAGAAAGGATGTAGTAGTTCGTGTGGATGTCAGAAGCAGGATTGAAATGTTCAACAATATGTGCTGGGGTGAATTGTGTGATCATGTGCCGGAAATAGAACTAGACTTCATTTCTCCCGAAATTGAAACATTATGCGAACTGGATGATGATGATGATACAGAGAGTGTTTGTGTTGTTCCCCCTTTTAATGTTGACAAGTTTCAACCATCTGTGGAGGAAAAGGGCAGTGAATTAGGCAAAGAACTTACCTCAATAACAGGCCCTTTAAAGAGACGCTGGATTTAATATTTAGCTATTAATTATTTTAAATATTTTTTAAAATTTCCTATATATAAACTCTTTTGTTTAAAATACATGTAACTTGATGTAATTGTACCCTTGTACCAACAACTTTAATTTTTCAATTACATTTGGTTTTTTTACATTTCATATTATTTATTTCTTGGAAGTTTACAAAAAGTTCAAACAGCTGTATCTCAGAAGCTGTTCATGGTAGAAATCCCATTTTGGTCACATATTAAAGTTACATTTCTCTACTTTAAAGTTAGTCCTTATAAGTATTGCTAAAAAACCCTTATTTCACAGTAAAATAACAAAAATAATAAGTAAAAACTTAAATTTTTGCAAATTTTGCTCGAAATTTGAATTGAATTGAAATTGAAAAAGTATTATAATCAGGAAGATGATTTCCATTTTACGTTGTGGCAAATTTACTGTTCTTTAAAAAAGGACTGAATGATTTTATTTGTCAAACCAGTCCTTCATGCTGAAAATTTGAAAAATCTAGAACAAGGTAGAAAAGTTGGGGTTTTTTTTGCCCATGGCGCACGCGGAGCATGGCCAAGGTCGAAAACCCCGAATTTTAAATAGTGCCCCTATACATACAACATACCAAAAAATCAGAAATACCCGACCAGGGGTTTACTGGTGCCGGAACGCCGTTCCGGTACTGCTTTTTATTATTTGTTTTACATTTGTTTTAACGTTGCACTGGACCATCCACTCCCTCAATCACACTCATTCAACATTCGGTTTAGAATTTTACCAACCGACGACAATCGCCAATCAAAAAATCTCAAGATATCCCCACACTACAGTACATTGCGACTATGCGAGCCAACTACAGTAAAGTCTCCCACATTGTCCCTCAACTCAGAATCAAAATGGGACATCTTGGGAGCACCAGACACCCTTTTCCAGCCTCGCTGCATGCCTTTGATGTTCGATGAGCGCTGCGAATGACTACAAAAATAAGAGACCAATGATTCAGAGTCAAGGCGGCCGAATAGTGCTCGATGCTTAAACTTTTATAACCATCGATGCTTAAAATTTTATATTATTAACTTTTTAGGCATGAAAAAGTTAACTTATTGATGAGATTATTGTAATCAAAATAACACCAAACATGGTATAATTTGGACTACATTTAGTAATTAATACTTATCGAATTAATACTTTTATTTCTAGATTAATTAATTAAAAAACTATTTAATAATAATTAAAATGTATTCATTTTTATGTCTCCAGTTGCAATAGTTTAACAACTAAGTAATGTATATGTATAATATTAATATATATATATATACCTTTTTTCCCGTCTTGCAACTTATTTTCTGTAGTGTAAAACTACGCGCGTTTCAGGAACACGTTCCCATCTTCAGGTTTTATACAATTTAAATAAAATTTTACTCACATGTGAGCACGTCATAATTTAGCAAACACACACATACACACATATCAAACACGAGTTATTGCACATATAAAATTAAAAACAAAAAACACAGTTTAAACATTTTTAAAACAGTTTTCTTTAGGTCATGCTACCGTTGCACCGGTCACTGGTCGGTAGCATTTAAGTGACTTGATTTCAAGTTTGACTACGTACGCGAGAGGATGCATCCATATTTTTTACATTTTATAAAAGAATTGACGAACCGTTTAACCACGGTAATTGTAATTATTGTGAACTATTTAATTGTTGAATTAATGTTATTGTTGTAGTGTGATTTTTATGTAAGTGACTTGAAAATGACTCAGTACAGTTGAAACCGAGGTCGTCAACCTAAAAGGACGCTAGATCACAATACGCAAGGTAAAATAAAAAATCATTTATTAAATTATTGTGATCAAGAAGTAGGGCTTATAATGAAATACTTGGTTTGGGTAGATATCATCATAGAAGACTTTGAAAAATATGTATATGATTATCTAAACCATATAATAATTAAGAATGCTCATTTCCTATTCTAATAATAAGAAATATTACAAACCATCGTAAAAAAGGTAAATATAGGCTAATGCGATAGCTACTATGCAGACTTGGGCTTAACGATTAAAATTAATCGTTAAAAGTATGTTTAACCTTTTAACTTAATCATTAGTTTTAAAACTGATTAACTTTTAACTCTTAATCGTTAAAATATTGGTTAACGATTAAAACTAACGTCACCATATCTTAACGATCGAACCAAAAATATTCAGGTTATCAAAATGCCTGATTTGTTCAGATAA
>JAGFPH010019173.1:0-15528 GCA_018207615.1 Philaenus spumarius
GTACCAAATTTCAAGTTCCTAGGTGGTAAGGTTTTTGAAATATATAACAAACAATATTTATTGTTTTAGGGGTTGTTTCAACCATTACAGACCAAACATTTTAAAATCCTTTATTAGTACGCCTCTTGTCCCTATGACAAATACTTATACCAAATTTCACGTTTCTAGGAGGTCAGATTTTTTAGATATATAACAAACAATATTTATTGTTTTAAGGGTTGTTTCAACCCTTAACGGAAAAATATTTTAAAATGCTTTCTTAGTGCGCCTCTAGTGCCTATGAGCAATATGTGTACTAAATTTCAAGTTCCTAGGTGATAAGGTTTTTGAAATATATAAGAAACAATATTTATAGTTTTAGTTGTTGTTTCAACCCTTGCAGGCCAAATATTTTAAAATCATTTCCCCTGTTGCAAATACATGTACCAAATTTCACATTTCTAGGACGTAAGGTTTTTGAGATATATAACAAACAATATTTATTGTTTTAGGGGTTGTTTCAACCCTTACAGGAAAAATATTTTAAAATTTGTTCTTAGTGTGCCTCTACTGCCTATTAGTCCGGTCAATTTAGACATTCGGTGCTACATAAATTCCCACCAAGCTGAAAATCATTAATATTGTTAAAAATATGATTAAAAGTAAAATTTGAAAGTTCTCCATCTTTCCCCTGTATGGAAAAATTTTTATTCAAGGTCAAAGGTCAAAAAAATGAGTTTTTCGCGATTTTCAGCAAAACAGTAAGTTTTATCATAAAAATACTTCAGAGAAAAATTGTAGATCATAAAATTATCTACAAAAAATGTATCAATACTTTTTTTCCTACGAGCTACCGTTTTTGAGATATAACGATTCAAAAAGTTGTAATCGTCATAATATGCACACGTTTCCACGCCACCTATGAGGTAGTGTACTTAGCGCGTTTTTTTGGCGTGGTTTCCCCAGTAGGCTATTCCACGGGTCTGTTGTGATCCTGTTTAATTTGAAACTATTGCAAAATAATGGATATTAGCAGAGATTGAAAAGATAAAAGCAATTTAAGTTAAAAAAAGTAGTGAAATTTAATCGTCCGAGTCATAACTTTCAAATTCTTCTTCTTGTTCTTCTTCTTGATGTTCTTGTTCTTGTTCGTCTTGTTGTTCTTCTTCTTGTTCTTCTTCATTTTCATCCTGAGTACATGTAAGCTGCGTTAATAGCGATGTATCGCATGTCGCCTCGTAGGAATCAAACGGATCCTCCACTGTTGGTGATTCAATATTAGAGCACGACCGGCCTTGACAATGTGTACATGCCAGAGAACAAAACAGTCCGACTTTTTTGCAACTACATTTAGCACTGCACCCCTTTTTGCAGTTGCAAAAAATTGTGTTCAGCAGTTTTTCCGGCGCAGGTGGGAGTAAAGTTTGGACTGGTTCTAATGAATTGTTGACCAACTTCCAACCCCAGTCTGTAGGGTCTAGCTGATAACCAAGTCGCACTTGAACTTGGTAATATACCCGAAAAAGATGTTGATGAGCAGCAACTGAGGTTGGAGGAAGACAAGCTAATTGTACTTGTTTTTTACTTTTAGTATTTTTAACGAAACATGCATATCTATACTTATCTAAGCAGGTAGTTTTTTTTTAGGAGCTCCGTACATAGAAAGAAGAAAGCGAATGCCGTTAGTGATAATTTCTTATCGAGTTGAATTACTATTTTTAAAAACTTCAGCACATTGAACTAAATTTTGTTTTTCAAACATTTTGAAAACTGTTATTTTACCCTTTCTGTAAAATGTAGATGTTGTATCACAGCCAGTTATTGCGTGTAAAAATAGTAGGCTACATGATTTTGACACTTTGCAAAAGTAGATAAACTTTTTGATGAATATATTTTTATAGTTATATCTTATGTATATTTTATATTATAAGTGTAAATTACAATGACCGATAGAAAAATATTTTAACATATATTACAACTATAGAGATGTATATACGTGGCGTACTCATGCATATTATGACGATATACAACTTTTACAACTTTTTGAATCGTTATATATGAAAAACGGTGGCTCGTAGGAAAAAAAGTATTAATACATTTTTTTTAGATAATTTTGTGATCTACAATTTTTCTCTGATGTATTTTTATGATAAAACTTACCGTTTTGCTGAAAATCGCGAAAAACTCATTTTTTTGACCTTTAAACTTGAATAAAATTTTTCCATACAGGGGAAAGATGGGGAACTTTCAAATTTTATTTTTAATCATATTTTTAACAATCTTACTGATTTTCAGCTTGGTGGGAATTTATGTAGCTTTACCCTTATTTTTTGGTCTAAATTGACCGGACTACTATGAGCTGTATGTGTACCAAATTTCAAGTGCCTAGGTTGTATGGTTTTTGAGATATATAACAAAGAATATTTATTGTTTTAGGGGTTGTTTTAACCCTTGCAGGCCAAATATTTTAAAATCATTTTCCAGTTTGCCTCTTGCCCCTGTGGAAAATACATGTACCAAATTTCACATTCCTAGGAATTAAGGTTTTTTAGATATTTAACAAATAATATTTATTGTTTTAGGGGTTGTTTCAACCCTTACAGACCAAATATTTTAAAATCCATTTTTAGTGTGCCTCTAGTGCCTATGAGCAATATGTGTACCAATTTTCAAGTTCCTATGTGGCATGGTTTTTGAGAAACTGTGATCAGTCAAAACTACCCCTAAACCCCCAAAACTACCCCTAAAAATTTGAATATCAAAATGAAATTTCTTTAGTTTCCTATTTTCATCACAAAGTATACACATGCCAAATTTCATCTCTCTAGTTTCATGGGAAGTGGGAGAATTAGTGATGATGAGTGAGTGAGTGAGTGAGGGCTTTGCCTTTTACATGTATAGATAAGTAAACCTAACTATGCTGGCAGGGATTTTTAACTTGGTAAATGTGTACAATTTTAAGGATTATAAAACTGTATGAATATTTGTTAAAATTTTTTATTTATGTATGTTACTATATATTTAAAGAAAGATAAAAATATTATCTTTTAATTGCTTTTTATTTCATATTGATAGATCAAATGATTTAGAAGTTATTAATATTACATGACTTATATTTATTAAAGTTGTAAACATAACCTCAAAGGTATAATATAGATCTATGCTAGGTTTGTGTAGTACAGATGATGGGTGAAATCAGCTGTTTAGATATAGGAATGTTTCCTAAGCTAAAGGAATATATTGTATCTATATATTTAAAAAAATTCCTGATTTTAGTTCACTCACTTCCTGAAGTTAATACTTAACCGATTTTGACGATTCTTTTTTTATTTAAAAGATAATTTTCAGTTCTAAGTCACTGTGAAGCTAAATATTTGATTTACACTTTTATTTTAGTTTTATTCCGAGTTTTAAAAATGCATCAGTAGCCTATGCTACAACTAGGCTAAATAGGAAATACTGTAATTTGATTTTAAACAGCTGATAAACTAATTGAGTTTCAAATAAATAAGTTGTTTACTTTAAACTTACTCAAATGTCAACAGATGATTTGATTTAGGTTATGTTATTGTTCGTGTGTTTTAGGTCTGATTTGTAATGTTTATTGTTGATTCAGTAATCAGCTGTAGTCTCTAATATTTTCATTGACAGTTTATTTTAAATCAATTTTTAGGTTAGGTTTTTATTAAAGTGTAGACCTGAGCCTTGCTGACTATACAACGGGTTCCAACAGGGAGTTGGGGGTGGGGGGTTGGCGTGCGGAGCAAGCAGGGGTCTCCCCGAGTATTTAAAAAAAAATTGTATAAAAAAATATATAATGATAAAAGGTTGTATTTAGGCCTATATATAGTTTATAACCTCAAAGCAAATATTATAACGTAGATTATAGCATACGTTAGTTATTTAGCTCATATTTAAAAAAATCAACTTCACAAGACATTATAATGATTGCAGTTATAAACATATCCTCAAACTATAATATACACTGGGTTTACAGATGATTGGTGAAATCAGCTGTTATATTAAATGTTACTCGCGCTCGTACACTCGATTTTATAGGAGTTGATAATAACTTGCGAGTTACGTTTCTGAAAAGGGGAGATAAAGCCTTTCACACAATAGGGTTGGGCAAATTTTTAAGCATTTTATCACCGAAGCACCAACTACCCCAAATATCCTTCAAGCTTGTAAAAAAGTTAGTGGATGTGATTGTGCAGTTCCACCATGTGCTCCAACTGCCATGGACAAGGGTGCCTGAAGTCTGTACTCCCAAGATGATTTCGTCGCAGATGAACTCGACATTGTATAACTTTTAATCTCAATATATATTTCTTGTAGACAAAATTAAGCACTGCTATTTTATTCCTATCCACTTTTATCCCAAACCCAAAAGATTTTCAGATATTTGCCTTTAAAAGCTAGATAGGAGTATTTTTTATATACGCCCTTTAAAACTGTTATTAACTTCAATTATTGCTGTTTATTCGAAACCTGTAAGTATTAGCCAAATTCTTAACATTATACTTTTTACGTAGCATTTTATGAGGAATATTTTTCTCCTATCCACTATTTCCGTCAGACTAATGGATTCGGAGTTAATGAGAAAAACTAGCACAGAGTGCCCATCGAGGTTGGTTTTTCGAAAATTAGGGGATGTTTCATCCACCGGACAGATGGGAACTCTTTTGATTCTTATTCTTGATAGTAATTAAAAAGACTCCTGATTTTTAAAACACTTTATTTTCCTGAGAAGACTCAGAGAAATAATGTTACTGTGTAAGGGACAAATAAATGTGCGTTCCTCTAATCAGTACGGAACCCTTTTTCCTTTTGATACAAGAAACTATAAAATTATAAAACCACGTAAATATCCACTGTTTCTTCTTGAGTACTGTCCCAGGCTTTTGCTGTTTTTGTTTGGTTGTTTTTACAGTGAAAACATAAGAAGAAACGAAAAAGTAATAATAATAAAAAAAAAACAGGTTCTAATGAGCACATCTGACTTTGTATTCATAATGCACTGTAGACCACCCGTCTAATTTATCTTACGGATCTTATTTAGGAAATGGACTTGACCCTCTCAATAAATTCCTTAGTGGCCCACTCGAATTTCTCTTCTTTGTTAGCAGCTGGTCTAACGAAGTCACGTCCTGTAGGTCTGGCAGGTAACTTGTTCACGTGATAAATTATATCAAGTTCACCTATAATATCGACAATTACCTTTCAGGCTTATTTTACCGCAACATAAAACAAAATTATGTTCCTTAGAACAACTTTCTAATTTAAAATGTGGGTGTTACTTTCTATTGCCTGCATCTTATCACTCTACCAATATAACTTGCTGTCGTACCAGTCTTCGCTCATGTAAATTTAGAAAGTCTTTGATAGTTTGTATAATATACTTAACATTTTTAGAATTAAATATTTAACCCGTAACATATAACTTAACCCGTTTCATCCCAAATTAATTTTTTGTTTTTAATTTAAAGCAAATTTTAAAGTACAATTTCTAGCTTTGTTAGAGTTTAGATAATATATCATATACATAATTATTTTGTCTCAAGTACACACACTTGCAAATGGTCGTTACCATACAGTGGCGTAAATAACACCTCCGCATACCTCGCGCAGCGGGGGGGGGGGCATGGCAGGTCAAGGGGCGCTGCGACCAGGGCACATAAAAATAAATAAAGGAATTAAAATAATAAAATCTAGTAAACACGTTACTACATTATCATCAAAATAAATTTTACAACGAACAATATTTCATTAAGATATCTTAATAAAACTGTTCCACAAATAACCACAATAACCACGGATCATAAGTCTGAAACCGTACCATTATGGTTGCGCAATCTGTTTACTAGCAGTTAACAATAATGCCTGCTAAACTTAAGTAATTAATAAGCTAACTATTTACTCCCATAAGTCCCATATGAAACAAATGTATATTTCATTGATGTAAATGTAGCCTATAACCACCAGGTGTTAGGCTAGGCTCATTTTGGGACGCGTTTGACGTGGTATAGCGCGACTTTTTGTAACTATGTAAATGAATTGATTAGCGCATATTGGTAGCGCGACTCGAGTGGCGCGACAGACATGTGGTACAGTGGCAGTGACACAGTTCCTCGCGTCACAGGTGTCATGAGTTTATGAGTACTCTACACTGTCGTTCAAAGGTTTTGGTGTCCAGTTGTGCATTTTCCATTATCACATTTTTCAGATGTTGGCCCAGAAAAGTTGATAGGAGCCTAAGTAGTTTTTAAAATATTGAAAATGAAATTGAATTTATTTGAATAATAAAGCTGAATTTTCAATAAACATAAAAAAGTTATTATTAATAAAATAATTTTTAATAAATATATATCTCCACTGATTTGTTATCAATGAATTAAAACTGTGTTTCATATGTTCTCTACATTTTAATATGAAATAATTTTTAATAAAATATTGGCGTTTGTCATTAACCCCGTAAAAATAAAAAAATAAAATATATGTCTTCATAAAGCTATAAACTAACAAGTAAAAATGTTTAGGTATGTTTAGAGAACAAGTGAAGGTATGTATAGAGAAAGAACATAATATGTATCATCCCGTGCACTTCTGTGAGTTACGGTTCATCCGGAAGTAGTTAGTAGTTAGTAAAACCAGCAAGTAATTCTGGTAATTCTGAAGTAATTTTAAACTAGATTAGATCTAATAAACATAGTTTTATCCATGGATCATTCATTTTAAACATTCTAAAAAATAAAATGAAGTAAAATATATGTGTCTACTGGGCGAGAGTTGGGAGCAACTGCGTTGGGGATGTTTATTAAGGAATCTGCGTTCCCCAGCGCGACGCGTGTGGCGCGATTGTATCATGCAGACATGCAGTTCGCGTCATGTCATTTCACACGCATCTAATTATGCGCCAAATGATGTGTGCGTAGTTTGTACCAACGTCATCAACGTGATAGAAACAAAGTATAATCACCCCCTTCAAAGTATAAGCCTGCCCTCGTGCTACCCACCTTTCATGTTAGCCGACAAGTAGTATTTTCACATGAAGAAAAAGAAGAGGTTTTAAATAAATGTAATCATAACAACTTACAAGATTTTTGTAAATAATAAACCTTGATGTTTGATGTTTAAAGTTGTAGTCTTTTTTCTCTTTTAAAGGTGATAAATTAGTTTAAACTTAAACCTTGCATGTTATTTTGAGTATGATACTTCATAGCATTGGCATTTTTAACTGCAATGCTGCCAACAGATAGTTTGATTATCTAAAGAATGTCCTATACTTAAATTAATTTACCTTCATTTCAATTTAGAGTAAAAAGTAAATGTGTGCGGTCGTGGGACCCCCGTCAGGAACGAAGTTCATCGCGTCTTTTCTTCAATTAACTCGCTTTTGCCAGCCTTAACGGCAACATACACACATAATTTTAATCTTTCAATTGCCGCTTATTATTAATTTGTTTTTTATACAAATATTTACTGTTTCCATAAGTTTAATGTTATTATAATAAAGGTGTAGAATTAATTATAACATCAAAGCTAAGATGGTAAACACAGTTAAATGTCCATTCGTTGTAAAAACATTCAATAAACATAAAATGTTTGGTTCATCAGTCTAGGCCTAACCTAAAATTATTGTGTGTAGGCTATGTTTAATTTATTTTACCTGTCCTAACGGCAACATACATACAATAATTTTAGGTTAGGCCTAGACTTAAAGTTACTTTCTAGTCCTAACCTAAAATTATTGTAGTTATTATGTTGCTGTTACGGCAGGTAAAATAAATTAAATATACACACATTAATTTTAGGTTAGGCCTAGACTACCGGTAATGTTCTAACATTTTATGTTTATTGAATTTATTAGCGCTTGACAATAATATCTGAACTATGCCGGACGGAACCGATCAGCTCTTAATTTAAATTGATGAACCAAAACACATGTTTCTTGAATGTATTTACATTCATTGCCATAGCAATCAATTTGATAAAGCTTTTTAGCTATGCGTATTTTATATTTGTTATTGCCATAGCAACCAATTAATAACACTTTTCTTCGTTACGCATTACAGTTTCTATTTGTTAACTCCCTGAGTTAAGGAACTTCGTTCCAAAAATAATGTCTAATTACTACCAGGTAGTAGTTACATATAAGACCAAGGAGTGGGATTGCTTACGGAGAGGGGTCATCTAGGGCCGACAAGTTGCGATTTCGTTCTTTTTTTTTTTAGGGGTCCCATTCTTGTGCCTGCGGGAAGGGGGGGGGCGCCAATCTATGTAGTTACGCCACTGTTACCATATATTATGGTAACGCTAGGAAAATAATTTACCTTAACTGAGAAACTATGGTCTAAATACTGTACTTAATTTGTGAAATAACAGAAAAATACACACATAATACTCAATACCGATTTACTAATTAAGTATATACGGTAGTTAAGTACAGGTTTTAAGGGTAGTGGAAAATATATGAAAATCCAAGTTACAGGATCACATTTTTAGAATGTAACAGTGTAAAAAACTGCAAAACAGTCAATGCACAACCAACTTTGCATTTTTTGCACATCGTACAAATACTTCCACTACATCCCTCTGCATCATTATTCTTCTTTTCAGGGGTGCTGATTACATAATGGTGCATGCCATCATATCTTACTTCATCCGATACTCTATTCCCAGATAAAGATTGTTTGAAAGTCATTGGCCTACCGGAACCCATGGAAGCCTCTCCATATCTTGTGATGTAGATTGTACAATCTCTCTTCTGAAGTCTAGTTGGGGCTGCATCGTTCCAGTGTTACTGCTGAGTTGCGAGGCATTTTCAATTGCAACATCAATAAGCCTTGCAAATATTGAGCAGTACCATTTTTTCCTTCAAACACTGATTCTTGGGTATATTTTCATCCATTCTATCAGTACCGCCCATATTTTCATTATATTTGGCTACGATGCAAGGCCTTTCAATAGTTACTGGTTTCTTCTCGCTTTGTGAATATCTTTTGGCTTTTCCTATTAGGTTCATATCCATGCGAGGATATTGCAAGGTTAACAACAGCATTATCATTCCACTTGCATACAAGAATTTCATCATCTTTACTCAAGGCTGATACGCTATAACCCCTTGGCATTTCATCTTGAATGTCTTTTTAGGTGGTAATGGACAGCATTGCGGCAATCGATTTTCTCTCATCTCAATTCAAAGCTGTTTGAACTTTGGGTACACTTCCAAGAAATAAATAATATGAAATGTAAAAAATCAAATTGTACGTAATTAAAAAATTAAAGTTGTTGGCACAAGGGCACAATTACATTCAATCACATCAAATTACATGTATTTTACATGAAAGAGTTTAAATTTATGAAAATAAAAAATGTTACCTGATATACTGTTTGAGTTACAGCCATTAAAATTCCGAGCAAATTATTAAAAAATTTAGTTTTTATAGAGTACTTGCGCTTTTTTAATGTGAAACATTGGTTTTTCAGCAAATTTATAAGGACTAACTAGAAAGTAGAAAAATGTAACTTTAATGTGTGGCTAAAGTGTCGTTCTTGAAAGGCAAAGCGGTTAAAAGTCTGATAGTTTAATTTAAATAAAATAATGTATCTTCCTACCTAATTTAAAGACCGGTGGATAGTCGAACAGATGTATTGGCATTGCCAGAATATAAATATTATAGAATGTGGTAGAGGATTCATCCTGGGTCATGGATTGTGACAGGAGTTCAAATGAAAAGGATTGGTGATGGTGGTGAAGTGCGAAGAAGGGGATGTAGGCTCTGAATTCCCCTCCACAGAAACAGTTGTGGGGTGGGTTAGTTAAAGATATTATTATCTCTGATCAATTGCTAGATGTGTGCTGTCCTTTGAGCTTTATATCACAAGTAACTTTTATAAGTACAGTTTCAAATATCCACCTTAAATTTTAGGTTGTTATACATAATTATTGTAGTGTAATACAGTTTACTACTGATTAATTGTTTAAGTGTTTCATCGCATGGTGTAACAAAGTGTTTTATTAAGTGACTACAGTATGTCTGGTTCCTCAACTACCAAGGGTTGAGTACAACAATATTTTCCTTTAAATGTTTTACAATCATATAATCAACTGCTCAATCTCATCCTCAAAGGTAAGTGCAGTAGTCTGGATAGGTGGAAATAGATATGTATCACAATGTAACATGCAGAGCCGGCTCAAGAGTAAACTGCCGCATGTGCGAATCTTGGGCAGCGCGCCCCTACCGGGGGGTCCGGGGCGTGAGGCTAAAAAGATTTTTTTTTTTAAATTGGTGCTATTTGGTGAGTTTTAATGAATTTTGAGATAGTTTTTGATCTTCTCAGAACTGAAGGTTCAAGATGCATAACTGCATGTTTTAAAATATTTAAGATACAAAAAATATCAAGTTTTTATAGCCCTGCTTCTTTAATTTATGGAAGTTGTCGGTATAGAGTTAATGAGTTTGCCAAAACCAATTAGTCTATCTGATTGAATTATTTATGACAAGGATTTAACTAAAATAAGCAAGTGAAGAATTACAAAAAAATATATTTATTTAATATATTTTGTAAACATAAATAATACAGAACGGCTAAAAAGGGTAATACAGAATTTTTGTTGTTCAAAATTAAATTTACCAACCTAAAATGTTACTGCTAAATGTAAACCAGAGATTATATTAAAACACACCAATCACCAATACAAAAAGAAAAAGATATCCAATGACTCTACAAGAATGCTTGTTCTTAAGATTTCGAAAAGTATACTTTTCTTGACTTTTTGTTTGCAAATTCAGTAACGATTTTGCTTACATCAATTTTTTCAGAATCAATCAC
The DNA here is from genome assembly GCA_018207615.1 of Philaenus spumarius. NCBI lineage: Eukaryota > Metazoa > Arthropoda > Insecta > Hemiptera > Aphrophoridae > Philaenus > Philaenus spumarius. The sequence continues at coordinate 10,816 of JAGFPH010019173.1, forward strand.
TGTATAGATATCATGGAGAGTCCGACCAATCTTTCTTGGGACATTGAAAACCTTATAGTTTTTTATTGTTTTTAATTTAGAGAAACTCCTTTCCCCTGAAGCAACAGAAACTGGAAGTGTTAGCGCATAATGCTTCATGCTAATGTTACGGTTGGGAAGTTCTCAGCAAACCAGTTTTCGGTTATGAAGTTTAAAACATCCACAAGTCCTTTAATCATGTTTTTTTTTAATTGTCCAAATTTTTAATCATACTTTTGATAATTTTTAGCTCTTCCTATAGTTGAAGGCTATATTTGTTATTATTAATAATAAGGCTTTTTCATATTATTACTGCATAGCAAAATCAAATTACACTGGTAGGCCAGTCGGTAGAGGTAATTTTAGACCAAAAGTTCTAGTAATTTACAATACTGCTGATTTTTTTTTTTTATAAGTACATTCAAGTATCTAGATTAACATAACAAAAGTTTACCAGTCTATCGATTTCCCAAAGTCAAAAAAAAAATCGATTATCATTGTTTTTTCGATTATTCTTAATATTTCGAGCTGGGATGAAGATAGAGAAAAATAAAAAATACCACCGTGTAGGGGAAGTATTTTTCAATAAAAAAAGGTCATATGTACTTCTTTCCTCCGAGCAATGGTTTGTCTGGAAAAATTCGATAATGCAGGTATGTATTTTGCAGCAGGGGAAATCACTAAAAGTTGAAATCTCATTCATATATGAAGCGTTGGCCATTCTAAATTGGCTGAATTTTAATGTATTGAATTTAAACTTGACATAGGAGTTAAAATATATATTTTAAACATTTATGCTGAGTCTCAGCTTGTTATCTTGAAAATGACCCGATCTAGAGCCACTTGACTTATCAATGGGTTTCTCGATTTTAGGAGTACCGGACCCACAAACTAATTTTAATCGGATCCAGTTTAGAAAATTTTCAAAATATCAACCTGGAAGTGTTTTTACAAGTTAAATATTAAATTGCGTTCATATTCCATACCCCCCGAAAATTCTCTCCACATAATTGCAACCACCAAGTTAATAACTCACCAGCCGCCACTGCGCCTATAATACAGCTTCAAACTTTTGTTAAAGCTCTTCCAAAAGGATTGGCATCCATCACTATTTCAGATTTAAACACTATTCACCCACTTCGTGATGATGAAATACTACCTTCGAATTCTGATATCATTTGGCTGTATGGAAACTGCTTCAAGAAAGAAAAAATGTTGCAGGTTGGAATGGTTTTATGGAAAATGCGATGAAGGATAAAAGTTATAAACTTTTATTTATAAACTTCTATTTATTTATAAACTTCCCCTCATCTCATCCAGACACAATATTAACAGCTCTTCTACTAGATAAAAAAAAGTGTAATCAAAAAACTTGTTTTGTAACTTGCGATCAGCCTTTGTACTTCAAAGGTATGGAAATAGTTACAAATCGCCCAGATTTAGAAGATGTTGAAATGAGACTGGGAGGCTTTCACTTATTGTTTTATTTTATGGGATCTATTAGAGTGATCATGAATGGCAGTGGTTTGAAAGAACTTTTTTCTACTATTTATGTGAAGAATAGAGTCGAAAAGTTTATGTCAGGCCATGCATATGGACGAGCAGTGCGGACTCACACCTTAACTCATTTAGCATTGGCTACAGGAATTCTGGGAACGATGATTTTTAACATGGAAGAGAGGTGTCTCTTAGATAACTGTTTAACTGAGTTTGACCAATCCATGATTTTGACGCCCCAAAAGAATGACAATTTTTAGGTTGTTGCAACAAAATTTCAAGAGGCTCTATCCAAAACGGAAAGCAATGGCTCCACTGCCAAGCTCTGGGTACTCTACTTCTTGATAGTGACATTGATCAAGCAATTCATCGAGGCAGAAAGGCTAGGTAACTGGGCTCTTCATCTGGAAACCATCTAGAAAATGCTGCCATTCTTCCATGCGGCAGGCCACATTTTCTATGCTAAGTGTGCACATTTATAACTCCAGGACATGTTGGTTTGAAAGAGAGAATGGATCCTGCAGAATATAGTAAGTTCACAACTGAAGGATATTTCACAATCAGGCGGACAGACAAGTTCTGGTCGGGTATTTGGTCAGATATGACCATCGATCAGACGTTAATGAAGACCATGAAATCGTCAGGCGGTCTAACCAGAGGTCCTGAAATTTATTTCTTGTACCTGTAAGAAAGGATGTAGTAGTTCGTGTGGATGTCAGAAGCAGGATTGAAATGTTCAACAATATGTGCTGGGGTGAATTGTGTGATCATGTGCCGGAAATAGAACTAGACTTCATTTCTCCCGAAATTGAAACATTATGCGAACTGGATGATGATGATGATACAGAGAGTGTTTGTGTTGTTCCCCCTTTTAATGTTGACAAGTTTCAACCATCTGTGGAGGAAAAGGGCAGTGAATTAGGCAAAGAACTTACCTCAATAACAGGCCCTTTAAAGAGACGCTGGATTTAATATTTAGCTATTAATTATTTTAAATATTTTTTAAAATTTCCTATATATAAACTCTTTTGTTTAAAATACATGTAACTTGATGTAATTGTACCCTTGTACCAACAACTTTAATTTTTCAATTACATTTGGTTTTTTTACATTTCATATTATTTATTTCTTGGAAGTTTACAAAAAGTTCAAACAGCTGTATCTCAGAAGCTGTTCATGGTAGAAATCCCATTTTGGTCACATATTAAAGTTACATTTCTCTACTTTAAAGTTAGTCCTTATAAGTATTGCTAAAAAACCCTTATTTCACAGTAAAATAACAAAAATAATAAGTAAAAACTTAAATTTTTGCAAATTTTGCTCGAAATTTGAATTGAATTGAAATTGAAAAAGTATTATAATCAGGAAGATGATTTCCATTTTACGTTGTGGCAAATTTACTGTTCTTTAAAAAAGGACTGAATGATTTTATTTGTCAAACCAGTCCTTCATGCTGAAAATTTGAAAAATCTAGAACAAGGTAGAAAAGTTGGGGTTTTTTTTGCCCATGGCGCACGCGGAGCATGGCCAAGGTCGAAAACCCCGAATTTTAAATAGTGCCCCTATACATACAACATACCAAAAAATCAGAAATACCCGACCAGGGGTTTACTGGTGCCGGAACGCCGTTCCGGTACTGCTTTTTATTATTTGTTTTACATTTGTTTTAACGTTGCACTGGACCATCCACTCCCTCAATCACACTCATTCAACATTCGGTTTAGAATTTTACCAACCGACGACAATCGCCAATCAAAAAATCTCAAGATATCCCCACACTACAGTACATTGCGACTATGCGAGCCAACTACAGTAAAGTCTCCCACATTGTCCCTCAACTCAGAATCAAAATGGGACATCTTGGGAGCACCAGACACCCTTTTCCAGCCTCGCTGCATGCCTTTGATGTTCGATGAGCGCTGCGAATGACTACAAAAATAAGAGACCAATGATTCAGAGTCAAGGCGGCCGAATAGTGCTCGATGCTTAAACTTTTATAACCATCGATGCTTAAAATTTTATATTATTAACTTTTTAGGCATGAAAAAGTTAACTTATTGATGAGATTATTGTAATCAAAATAACACCAAACATGGTATAATTTGGACTACATTTAGTAATTAATACTTATCGAATTAATACTTTTATTTCTAGATTAATTAATTAAAAAACTATTTAATAATAATTAAAATGTATTCATTTTTATGTCTCCAGTTGCAATAGTTTAACAACTAAGTAATGTATATGTATAATATTAATATATATATATATACCTTTTTTCCCGTCTTGCAACTTATTTTCTGTAGTGTAAAACTACGCGCGTTTCAGGAACACGTTCCCATCTTCAGGTTTTATACAATTTAAATAAAATTTTACTCACATGTGAGCACGTCATAATTTAGCAAACACACACATACACACATATCAAACACGAGTTATTGCACATATAAAATTAAAAACAAAAAACACAGTTTAAACATTTTTAAAACAGTTTTCTTTAGGTCATGCTACCGTTGCACCGGTCACTGGTCGGTAGCATTTAAGTGACTTGATTTCAAGTTTGACTACGTACGCGAGAGGATGCATCCATATTTTTTACATTTTATAAAAGAATTGACGAACCGTTTAACCACGGTAATTGTAATTATTGTGAACTATTTAATTGTTGAATTAATGTTATTGTTGTAGTGTGATTTTTATGTAAGTGACTTGAAAATGACTCAGTACAGTTGAAACCGAGGTCGTCAACCTAAAAGGACGCTAGATCACAATACGCAAGGTAAAATAAAAAATCATTTATTAAATTATTGTGATCAAGAAGTAGGGCTTATAATGAAATACTTGGTTTGGGTAGATATCATCATAGAAGACTTTGAAAAATATGTATATGATTATCTAAACCATATAATAATTAAGAATGCTCATTTCCTATTCTAATAATAAGAAATATTACAAACCATCGTAAAAAAGGTAAATATAGGCTAATGCGATAGCTACTATGCAGACTTGGGCTTAACGATTAAAATTAATCGTTAAAAGTATGTTTAACCTTTTAACTTAATCATTAGTTTTAAAACTGATTAACTTTTAACTCTTAATCGTTAAAATATTGGTTAACGATTAAAACTAACGTCACCATATCTTAACGATCGAACCAAAAATATTCAGGTTATCAAAATGCCTGATTTGTTCAGATAA
>JAGFPH010019174.1:0-15526 GCA_018207615.1 Philaenus spumarius
AATTCAAGTATTAAGTCAGTAAAAGTGCTTGGAAAACAAATAGGTGCGGAAATGACAAATCAGATTATAAATAATAACCATATTTTATTCAAAAAAACATTAGGTACATTTAAATATGTATATTTTAATAATAATAAAACATGCAAACAAATTTAAATGATACAAAGTACAAGAAGAATCTTCCAAAATAAGTCCATAAACATAGAAGGAACTTGGTCGACATTGTAAGTTTGAAAAGTAATGCCTCTCACCTTCATTTCGTTATAAATGTTAGGGCTTTTTACATTACAATTGAGGACTACTTTCAATTGGAGTTATTTGAAAAGATATTAACTGAAAATATTTTCCGAAGATACTATCAGCAGATAGTATAATTTAGTTATATAGTACCATTATTTAGGCAATTATATAATTTACTTTGTTGTGTATAAAGCGGTATGTACACTGAACTATGATTCTCTTAAACACTGTACAAAATTGGTCCCTCTAATGAAAACTGAAACTGCTACACCCCTAAAGTGGAGACTATATTCTCTCATTTGCCGTATACAATTATGATACTGTAGGTACGTGATATAATTCAGCAGGTAATAAACATCATCTGTAATACTTAAACAAACCCAGCATAGATTATACTTTGAGGTTAAGTTACAACTTCAATTATTATTATAATTTCTTGTATAATATAACAGCTGAAACATCTGCTAAAACAAAACCTAGCTTAGATTATACCTTTGGGGTTATATTAATCAATATAAGTGAAGTTGATTTTCTTAAAATACGAGTTAAAGAACTAATATAGTCTATCATAAGATTTTACGGGGGTTTACTAGTGTGATGGGCAGTTAATGTTTACTACTATACCGTCAAGAGATGTTTCATGAAACAAATATCTATACTGTCAAAGCATATGCATGTGAAGAAGAGATAATGTTCTTTCTAAAAACATAACAATATGAAACACTCATTTTAGTTTCAATGCAGTCGTGGTATCTTAATGTTTAGTTAGGTTAATAATAATATTAGTAGCATAATATTATTTTCTTAAATTTTTGTAGACTAAATGTTCATGTTTAACCAGTAGTAAATATTTTTAGGAACAATATTATGCTACATATATATATAATAGTATAATTTTATGGTATCCAAATAAAATTAGTAGTAAAACTAACTTTTCTATAAAAATTTATTGAAATAGCAATGTTTCACACTTATTTATAGTTCATGAAATTTCATGTCAAAGCAAGGAGAAGTAACCACCCTCCTCCCAGGTCGATACAAACTTAAAAACAGATCTGTTCATGAGGCGGATTACTTTCCTTTACAATTATGGTAATTGGAATCGATGGAATCGGAATTGGTATCGAAATCGAGAAATTTGAGAATCGACCCATCCCTAGTTATAAATTACTTTTTTATATTCATGTAAGAGTCTTACTTGCACTTATGGTAGGTTGCTTCTAAGTATCAAAGCAAATAACAACTTAAAGGTTAATACTTGTCACAGATGAAGTCTCTAGCTTCTTGCTAATGGGGAGCCACAGATTAGTAGAAGAAACCCAGTTTTAAATGGAGATACGTGCGGTTGGCATTACTTGATGCTAGATGCATGTACCAAGAAGTAAGTAAGTAAATGGAGATACTGTTTTGATAGTCAAAGTTTATAAAATAAATTCTAAAGTTTAAGTCATTTACCTGTCTGTTTTGATTGCTGGCAGGAATTGCACCACCTCTGTTAGAATGGCATTTCTAGAGAATAAGTTCTCCCTTCCTGTAAAAAGGTCTTGGATTAACCGGTATGGGGAGGAGTGGGGGGAGGGCGTGTACAGTATATATAGGTTGTAATATTTTATGTATACTTTAGTAGTGTTAAAACCCTCTGAGGATGATGACCATGTCATCGAAATGTACATAAGGGTAAGGTATTAAACTTAACTTACAATTTAGTTGTTTAGTTATAGTTTTTGCTCCTTGTTTTGTGGTTCGGGTTTTTATTTAAATCAGTGTGATTTTGTCGCCACAGTGCTCTTTTATTTGTTGAATCAATAATGGTAAATACAAATAAATAAATAGATACTAATTGAGTATACAGAAAGTCGTATGTGGATTGTTATTTTTTTTTATTTAAGAGTTGAACGAAGGTGATTTTAAGGTTTAAGGTTTTCATGAATAAGTTTTTAAGGTCGGCCTAAGGTGAAGTTGTATGTTAAGGTGAAAGGAGGAGTTCTACGTTGGATTTAAGGTGAGACACATGATGTATAATTTTAATTATGGAAGCAGGGGAGTAAAGAGGTGTTTCTTGGTGATTTAAGATGTTATGAGCGACGATTTTTTGTATTTAAAGGTGAATAAGTAAATGAAGTGAGGGAGAGATGATAATTATTATAAAATAATCCACATATAGCGTTTTTATTTATTCTTGAGCATGTTTTTGAAGTGATAACTTCTATTGGCCCATTGGGCACTTTCAACTTGGCTATGTTTTCGAAATCTCGCGTCACGCCAGATTTCTCGCGTCACGCCAGATTTCCCGCGAGATCTCGCATCACGCCAGATTTCTCGCGAGATCTCGCGTCACGCTTTTTTGTTTTTTATTTTTCATATATACTAATTGTTTTTATAACAATTCAAAATATGTCATACAATTTAAATGTATGAATACCGAGAATTCTAGTAAAAAATTTAATATAATCTCATGCATATTTACTGATAACTAAAATAAAAAATTACGAATACTTGCCAGTTATTAATAATCTGTTATTAAATAATTAATTACGTCATTCCAAAATATGTAATAACATTTTTCAAAATATATCAACTTGTGTAATTTTTTTATGCTTATTCCTCCTCCTCTAATATTAGTACGGACAAAAAAATATAAATTGGTCATAGAAGTTATCACTTCCAACGTGTGGTCTTAAGCACACTACTATTTATTTTTTTTTATTTTTGAAATTTTATCGAAAACCCATTTTTTTTAATAGTTCATATTATTTATATATTTTTATTTTTTGTAACCATAAGTTACCAGTGTTAGAATTGCAGAAAGTGTGATTTCCAGGTGCCTAATTAATTTTTTTCCGGAATCCCACCAAACCCCGGTGCATCCATAAAAAATTAGCCCCCCTAGGAAATTTTTTCTAGAGCCGCCTATGATAACAGGTCTTATGACCTATCTCACATTAAAACATGTGTTTTTTTTCTAGGGCGAAATAACGCCCGTCGGCATGTAATCGAAAGAAGGTAGGCCTACTGCTTGCTTTAACGTAAAAAAACAAATATCTATTACTATAAACTTTTCTCAGATTCTTCTTATTTATTAGTGACAAAAGTGTATAATATTAGAGTTAAAAAGATTGGTAGTTTAATATGTTTTTTTAATGTTAATTTATTTATTAAGTGGTTGTAGTAATTTGATAAGTAATTACAATTTTATTCTAACTTTAACGCTTGACTGATATATATTTCATTTGCTTTGAATATTTACACTTTTTTATTCTCTTTTCATATTTATTGTGGCTGTGTAAGCAAAATTTTTAAAGGTAATTTATTTACTAAATGTTAGTATTTTATTCTTAAAATGCTTTTCATGATATTTTTCAATACAATATGTAAGCAAAACTTGAGATAATTTTTAAGGTAAAAGAAACATCATTGATAATTTGTACAAACTGTCATTTAGATGGGTTTATTTATAAGTCCGAGGCGATGATAACCACCCAGGTTTTTCGCCTTTAAACAAAAAAAAAAAAAAAAATTATAAGTCCACGAAAGAAAGAAATGTATGGAGTTTTCTTCTATTATTAAGATTTTTTGAACGATGTCGTATGATTTTATGCGAGGTCAAGAGCGAGAGAGCGCTAGATACAATGTTTTCTTCCCTTATTTTCCTGGTATGTAACGACCATACAGAGCGAGAGCGACTGAATATGAAAGAAAGATACGGAAAATAAAGCAAAACTATTTTCCGTCAAATTGAACAAAAAGTTGAAGAATGTTCAACACGTATAGTTAACTGCATAGGTGTAACCAGGACTACCATATGGGGGAGATATATATATAATATATTATATAATGTTATATGTATAGTGTTCAGTAAGGTTTTTGAAAAGCTTTTTTTAATACAGCTGCTGAATTATCTAGAGGGGTTTAATGTCCTTTGTGGTTCTCAGTTTGGATTTCGAAGAGGTAAATCAACAATAGACGCTACAGTTGATCTTTTAGACTTTGTATTGGAAAGTTTAGAAAAGAAAAGAAATGTCATGAGTATTTTTCTGGACCTCTCCAAAGCCTTTGATTGTGTGGATCATGAATTATTATTGGACAAGTGTGAAGCAATTGGTATTAGAGGAGTACTGATTATGTGGCTAAAATCATTTCTTTATAATAGAACACAACGAGTAAATGTTGCAGGGAGGCTGTCAAAACTAACCCAGCTGATATATGGGGTCCCCCAAGGATCAGTTCTCGGACAGGTGCTCTTTTTAATCTATATCAATGACTTATCATCAGCAGTGCATGCAGACAGCATAGTTCAATTTGCTGATGATACAACTTTGAGTTTCCAAGCAGAGTCAATTCAAAATTTAGAGCATAAGGCTTTTCTACAAGTCAATGCGGCCAGCCAATACTTTGCCAAAAATAATTTGACAGTAAATTCTAGTAAGACAAAGTACATGTTTTTTAACTTGAAACATAGTCCAAATCAGACACCAAGTGTTATGTTGGATGATAGTGTACTTGAAGAGGTTAATGGTGCAAAGTTTTTGGGCTTTTGTATTGATAATAAGTTGACTTGGGTTGATCCATCGATGTATAAACACACTGGATTGCGCGCTGAGTAGTCTGAAAGGTTCGAGAAACGAGCCGGCCGGCGTGGAGCTTCCCCCTCCACTGGCGGGATAGACCCGCGGTGGGCAGCGCGATAGATGGACAGTGATACACGTTGTTGTTGTTATATACAGTTCAATTCTTTTATTTATCCTCTACACTTTTTTATAATAATATGTCATTGTTGGGCAGAGGAAATAGTATTCCTAAATTACTATTCAAAACAGGCCTAGTTTTGTTAGCAGTCTTGTAGTAGGAACATAAAAACTGGTGTTTTCAAAATAAGAAATTTGAGATTGATCAATACTTTTATACAGTTCTATTTTAGAACTAAATTACGAAACTTTTTTACATTTATGAAAAAAATTACAAAAAATGTTTACTACTTTTTATATAGGCCTAAAGTTGAACTTTTTCCTTTCGTTACTAAACACTAGGGGCTCTGCCCCTGGACGCTTCGCTTCGCTCGCAGTTGGAAAATTCGCTAATGAATCTCGTTAATCTTTGGCTCGTTTGTACATTGTACAGGGTTTGGCGAGCGAAGCGATCAGAGGTCGAGTTCCTAGTAGTAAATAAAATTATTATACATTTTAACGGAATTTTGTAACATTTCAAAACATCGCAAGCTACATTTACAAAGCTTGGAGTGCGTCAAAAACTTACTAAACTTGTTTTATTTAACAATGTTTAAAGTGTAATGTATACCTAGGTATACTTTTATGTAAATTAAATGCAGTTTAAAATGCTAATACAGATCATGTTTTTCATTATGGTTTTGGTTCAGTTTATTTTCCCCTAAACTTTTCCTTATCCTTATCCAACAACAATAATAATAGTTTAAACACAAACTGTTAATCTATATAATAAAAATGAATTAATTGCTGTTCCTTTGTAAGCGCATCACTTGAGAACGGCTGGACCAATTTGGCTATTTTTTTATTTTAAAATGTTCATAATAGTCCGAACTAGATTATCATATAAAGACAAATTTGAAAAGTTTTCCGAAAAAGTTTCAAATTTAGAAAAAACTAAACAGCCTCTTTTGTATGGACTCAAGACCATAGCGCACAAAATCAGCTGTTCGTATAAAATGCTTAGTAACACATGTTTGTTTACATTCATTACCATAGCAACTTTACTAGCAAATTTGTAATCAGTTTATTATTTTTTCAAAACCAACAGCTTTTTAGGTTAAATTGACCAACTTAAAACAAAAACAAAAATCAACTAAAATTGCTTACTATATTTTAATTCAATTCAAACATTGGTTGTTACATATTATATATAAAACAACTGATTTGCATCAAAAACTGAACATAATTTTAGGTTAGGCCTACAATGAACCAAAACACGTTTATTTCCAACCAATTGGGCTAATTTAGAATCAGGTTTTTACAATTTATCACAACTATCAGTTTTTTTAGATTAGGTAAAAACAAACAAAAGGTTTACTGTATTATCGATAAAGGTTTACAAACTATAGATCTAAATTTGTGTAGTATATTCTTGTGGCATAAAAATCATTTTGCAATTCGATCACTTAAGTCAATGGAATAACTTTACTAACTTTTAAATTAAATCAAGCAATAGCCAAGCATTGCTGGGTCCACTAGTTTACTATAAAAATAAGTGTTACATACTGTATAACAATTAAATATTGTTTAGAAATTAAAATGATTATTTTATAAATAATGTTTGGTGCCGTTGTTGAAGCTGAGCAAAATAAATTAAAACATTTGTGAGCGTTGCATTAACTTTGAATGCTTCACGTGTTGTTGCTGTCCCTCCAGTGGTGGGGGAAGCGGCTAGGCCAGCCGGACCGTTTTCAATACACGCAGCCAGCGATCCAGTGTGTTTATACATCGATGGGTTGATCACATTGCACATATTTGCGCAAAAATTAGTAAAGGAATATTTATACTTAGAAATTTGAAATTATACTGCAATCCTACTATTTTACTAACAGCTTACTATGGTCTTGTATATCCATATCTGAACTGTGGAATTCTTCTCTGGGGAGATTCGTCAGTTCGGAATATGCAAAGGGTTTTTGTCTTGCAGAAAAAACTATACGGCTTATGGCAGGTCTTAAAAAAGCTGAGTCATGTAGGGTTGCTTTTAAAGATCTTGGAGTACTTACACTTCCGAGTATTTGAGGTGATACTCTACTTTAAATTTAAATGTGATCATATCCAAAATAAAGATATACACAGTTATAGTACCAGGCAAGCTAATAATTATCGTGCTAGACAGCACAGACTAAATCTATACAGCATACTTCCTGCACAAGCTGGTGCTAGACTGATAAATAAGCTCCCACAGAGCATTAAAAATTTGCAGCATTTTTTACCCTTTAAAAACAGCCTTAGACAGCTACTTTTGTCTAGTTCTTTCTACTCTGCGGAGGAGTTCAGCAACAAACTGTAGCCGGCATTGAAATCATGGATGTGTTCTCCAATTTTAAATTAAATGTTAGCTGTAGTTTATATGATTGTTTTAAATTATTTGTTATATGTTTTTAATTGTTCAAAACGAGATTGGTATAAAATTGTTATATGTAGTAGTATTTAAATCAACTATTCTATTTAAATTATGAATATTATATTTTTAGTTTAATTTTAAATTTTATTGCTTGTTCCCCGCTTTAATAGTTACGATTTCTTATCTTTGTGTAATTGTGTTTTAAATTATTTGTTAACTTATATGTTTTTAATTGTTCGGGTGGTGATTGGTATAAAATTGTTATATGTTGTAGTATTTATAATTAATTATTCTATTTGAATTATGAATATATATTTTTATCAATTATTGTAATATATAAAAATGTTAATTTATATTGGACGTAGCCTATGCATAAAAATGTCTTTTGGCTTTAATAAAAATGAAATGAAATGAAATATAATAATTATAACACATTTAAGGCTTTCCAAAAGCACTTTAAACTGATATATTTAGGTATACTCTTTTTACTTCCAATTGTGATTCAGGCCTATTTTATAATAATTTGACCTGCTCTTAACTAGGCCTATATCAATCAATCAATCATATTTTATTTGTCATTGACCAAACATATTTGGAATAGACATAGTCACAAACTTACAATTCAAATACAAGTTGCTACATTAATAAATTAAAATACAAAGAAATAAATTAACAAAGGCATAATAACAGCATTACAGGCATTAACAGCATCAAACATAACAACAATAAATATTTACCCAATAATAAAACATTCATACATAATATTGTGTCTAAACAAAATTCAAGTCTTTTAAATCATCTGTAAGAAATTCGTTAAAAGAATAATATGGGTGTTTAACAAGCCATTCAAAAATCACCTGATCAAACTTTTTAAATGTTGTAAATCGGGCAGCCATAGGCAACTTATTAAAAAATGACACACAATTAAATCCATAGCTCCTAATAGATTTATTCAGTCGAAACTGAGGAGTATTTATTTTGTTTTTATTCCTGGTATTATGAGAATGGTGATTATAGTTTATTATAGTGTAAAATATTTTAAGAGGGAGGAACAAAACTGTATTGTTGTATGTTATTAATTCACTATTCATAAAAATGTTGATGTTGATTGATAATATGTTAAAGATTGACTAAAATCATAGTAAGAATTTTACTGGTTAATAAAAACTTGTACCTTTTAGCTAGTACAAGGTTAAAAAAGTTAGACATCGTGTTAATTCAAATTGTTTATTTAAAATAAATTATAAACATAATAGTCAAGAAAGTACTTTCAATAGTGGTAAAGTAGTCCAAAACTCACTAATAATCAGTAAACTTCAATTTTTAGTAATGCGATATATTTGAATTATTCAAAGTGTAAACAAACTGTGAAATTTTTTTTTACAATTGGGTGGAGGGTTACGCCTATGGTTAACTGGCAGTATCTTTTTTCGATTAAGTGTCCATAGAAAAAAAAACACATGTTTTTAATGTTAAATAGGTCATAAGACCTATTATAAACTTAAAGAATAGGCTATTTGTTTGTATATTTTAATATGTATTTCAAAGTTCTAGTGATCGCTCAGTGGTCGAAATTCAACCATAATTCATTAAAATTTATAATTTGAACGTTATTAAGGGAATCCACGCTGTAACGAGTTACCGAACTCCGTTACCTAAAGGTATCAGACCGCTGGACTAGTTGCGCGCATGCGCGTCAGAACTGACCTTGCAACTTGACATTGAGTTAGAAGCCAGTGTAGTGCCAAGCGCCGACCTATCAACTAGACGCAAGCTGCAGGTGCAACGTCCGTCGGTGACAAAGTTCTACACTCACTGTAATCTTTCGATATTATGCCATAAGCAAATCTAATCAAGTTTATATTATAATCGGTAATCGCGTAACGTGAGATTATAACCAATCGCGCACTCGTAATGAATATTAAGCGGTAATAAGTTCGGTTCGGTTAGAAGCCTATCGTGTAGCCTACAAATGGTGACTAGTGATTTAGTTAAAGTTAAAGTGTAATAGTTTAGATTTATATTAATTAATTAAGCGCTTGTTAAAAGCTGGGAGAGTCGGATTTGCAGGGTACGGCTGAAGGCAATCGGTTAAATTAGGGTTGATGATTAATAAATTTGCTCTGGGTATGCGGCTATCGTCCATTTGCATCGACAGTTCCAGTCACGTCTTCCAAAAATTTACTAACTCGGTGCAAATACACGCTGACTAGCGATTCCCAATAAGATCAAAAGGGATAACTGGTACAACCATTATTTAATGGCAATTTTTTAAATTTCTTAATATTTTCCAAAAATATTATTATTTTATTCTACATACTTTCCTGAGTATGTGTGTAAATTTTCATGTAAATTTGACCATATTTTCATACAAAAATAAATCAAGTAAAACGTTACTGCTGATATGCAAACATCAAGTTTTCTATAAAAATTAGATTTTTACTCAAATATTTTGGTTTGGTGTTTATCAATATTTTTAAACCATGTGACCAATAGTATACCTTATATAAAAGGTATCTCTTTGATAGCATAAATAAATAAATATATATTTCATTATATATTTACTACCTCTATGTTCGCAGCCTGGATCCATGATAGTGGCAATTATTATAGAATTTTATTGTGTAAGCCTCTTCTTTGAACTCCGTTTTTCGAAAGTTGGATTTTCCGTATTTGTTGTAAAATAAAATTGAATAAAATCTAAAGTATTAGACATAGAATTATGAAATTTTTACCACTATTTCTTCGTTATATTTTCAATATCTTGTCTTATGGAAAACACTCTGAATTTAAAAATAACGATAAACAAGTGTTTTATATATTTTAGTGAAAAATAAAAAATATTTGGTTTGTAACTTTTTTCTAGCTAAGTTACCTTATTTTCCATAAGACAAAAGTTTCTTTAGGTTGTAAGGAACAAAATATTTTAAAAATCTTGACAATTGGTTAAAAAACAAAAATGGTATTCAAAGTTAAAAAAATATCTAAAAAAACGATAAAAACGGTACGTTAAAGTAACCTGAAAACCTTATAAGTAACACTAATAAAAGCAAAAAAACCTTTAGCAGCCAATTTCCACAAAAAAATTAAACAAAAATATATTAAAGGTGGCGGATTCCCTTTCAAAGACTAGACTATACCTGTATAATCACAGATTTCGCCAAGGCTACAAAGTTATTTGCCATCTTTTTCAAATTATATAACATTTAAATAAAAAACAAATTCAAAAAATGAACATTGAATACTTTTTATATATTTTTTTATAGAAATAAAAAACCAGGTGATTAAATAAAATGTTGTCCATTGAACTTGACATACATATTTTGATAATTTAATTAGTGATTCAAAACTTCTGGGAAAACGATTTTTTTTACACATTACGATTCATAAATTGAATGGTCTGCTGCAGTAAAAAAGAAGGCAATCGGCGACTTGCACGAGGATAGGCTTAACAATGTACTTTCAGGGAGCCGAGTGCTTTGACATTGACTCACTTCAAACAATTTTATAATTTTTTTTACCATTTTATATAATTTTTATATTTGCGTGATGATAAAAAAACAAAAGATTCTGTATTAAATTTCGGATCCGGCTTGCGTTTTACTTTTTTGAATTTAATTTTAATTTTCTGAGGAAGATAATTCAAACTTGGTATTTAAAAAATTGCCAATTGTATAACAAATTGAAGGTATTTAAAACAAACGTTTACATACATGGCTGATTGTAATTTAAAGATATTTTATTTATTTTTCAGAAATTGCAGTATAAACTAATTATATTTATAAACTGGACTGTAAATATGCGTGTAGCAATAAAACGAGAAACAAAACTATTAATTCATTAGATACAAAGTATTATAAACTCAATACAAATTTAACTTTCCATACACGAAATAGATATATTTACTAACAAAATATGTTTGTAGCAATACAAAATATATTATTACTTAATTATTTACAAAATTATATACGCAACGCAATTGCAAATTTAAACTTAAAAGAAAAATAGCCATATTTACAATATCAATTAGAAAATAATTACAAAAAATTGTGTTCCTGAAAATACCTATATAAGTTATATTTAGTTTCTAAACAAACAAAACGCGATTGTGTCTGGGATAGTATATAACGCAATAGCGAGCGTTTTGATTCCCTGTGCTTGTGTGAGTGGAGTTAGCCCTTCGTTCAGCCAGCCGCACTCGGCAAGTAATCTAAATATAGAACAAATGAATTAATTGTATTATCGTTATACCAATGAGAGGGAAGAAACACTATCTCGCGCTCTTCACCGCACGCTAAATTGTTTGCCAGCGCTTCCTCTCGGTGTTGTGCCCAACTACAAATCTTTAGCGCGCCAAGTTTGTAAAATCTGTTAGAATGAGTCCATAAGACCT
The DNA here is from genome assembly GCA_018207615.1 of Philaenus spumarius. NCBI lineage: Eukaryota > Metazoa > Arthropoda > Insecta > Hemiptera > Aphrophoridae > Philaenus > Philaenus spumarius. The sequence continues at coordinate 11,705 of JAGFPH010019174.1, forward strand.
GCGCTTCTTAACATTTAAGTATTCATTGCTATTATTGTCACTTAGTCTATAATATATTGTTTGGTGGAATGCTTTTACTTTACACCAGTTGTTACTTTATCTATAAATTAACAGCATGTAAACAATAAGAATAAATTATATGTAATTAACTTACTTGTTGTGACAGAACTATAATGAGAGAATGGAGTTGATCTCTCAGTTTAGCATCTCTTCTTTTACTTCAACTATTTCTTTTTTTAAATTTTCAACATCTTCCTGCTGCAAATTTATTTGTAGGATTAATACATTTTACAAACAATCATCAAGATTCACAAGAACTTTATGTTTTTAGGTTTCACTTGTGCATATGTATTTATTCAACTTTACTATAACAAAATATTAAATTATTTCAGAAACTGTGGTAGTATAATTCTGGGTGTCCAACCATAATATAAGCTTAGTTGTGTACCAAGTCATTAACTTTAACCTCAATGTTAGCTACCAATGGAGACTGTATTTAAATAGAAACAACACCAAAGCCCTCAGTTTACTTTATGCACACTTAGTGTAATCCAGTTTATACTTTAAATAATCTCTTTGCTTAGGCTTCAAATGTGTATATGTGTTTATTTAACTTTGTTATGGGAAACAGAACTATAGAAATTGTGTTGTTGTACTTGTGGGTGTCTAACCATCCAAATACAGACTGAGAAGTTCGACTAGTGCAAGTAATAAGCTCAAACATGTGACTCTTATGATCAAGCAAAAGCTGGAAATCATTGAGCATCTTGAAGAAGGTGAAAACAGAAACTGTATCACTACAATATAGGGTCATTGACGATTTACGGCACAAAAAATAAAAAGACAAGCATAAATTAACCTCTAGTCACACCTGCCCACTTTAAAGCCTTGGTTAATCAACGAAAATAATATAATTCTTACACACAACGTTAACATTCAATCCTATCAGTCAAAAAAGCATGGAAATATAGCTATTGTGGTTCCTATTAATAAAAAATTTTGGGTCTGCGTCGGACCAGACGGTGGAAGTTATACTTCTTTGGCCATCCAATGGTATAGACAGGTAGACCTACTATTGATTTAATATATTTTGGGAAAAACTAGTCGTAACTTAGAGTAGCCCTACTATTTTGTAGATGATAGCCTATTCTTTTATAACAACACTAAACAACACTGAAGGCATATTTTAAAATTAATATCCCATTTTTTCCTTCTTTGTTACATACGCTTATGAATACTATCTTTGCATCTGTTTGGTTGGTCACAGTTAGTCTGGGGACCATGATCAGTGCTCACTTACTACACCCAACAAAATGAATGAGCTCCCGAAGTTTCTGCATATCGTCGTGAATCGCCCTGCATATAACATTTTTAATGACTGCCGAAACGTCAGGGGACCATGATCAGTGCTCACTTACTACACCCAACAAAATTTATATTGCATTGTCATCGGTCCTTGATAAGTGTGCAAAGTTTCAAATCAATCCGACTTTTTGAAGGGGGTGAAAATCACATCGTGTTCTGGGGATCATGATCAGTGCCCACTTACTACACCCAACAAAATTATTATTGCATTGCCACAGGTCCTTGATAAGTGTGCAAAGTTTCAAATCAATCGACGTTTTGAAGTATAGGAAAGTATACGAATATACGAAGAAAGGTATAAAAAGGCACTTTCCGGATTTTACTCCTAACGCGTGACGCAATTTCTCGACCGACACCTCGTCCCGATTACAACGCAAGAAAAGTATAACTTCAAAAAAGAATTTAATATAAATTTTAATACTCCTATTTCTAATAAAGCAATTTAACATTTTTAAATCATATCTTGTCTTAGTGTGTGTCAGCTATAGGCTACAGGGTGGCGCTAAAGTCACTTGACAGTCCTTAAGAAAATATTCTATAAAAACAAATTGATAAATATGTAGCAGAACATGTTTTAAGTTTATTTAATTCTAATAAAACGCTAATTAGTTGCAGGCCTTTTTAGGCTTACATGTAGCAGTTTTCATATATTTTAAATATCCAGCAACATTTCTTCAGAGAAAAATGGAACACTTTTCCCATTATTCAAGCACATGCAGATACTTTTGTTTTATAAGGTACTTGTTCAATTTTTACAAAACATCTGGAGCAAAAAATAATTTTTGCAATGAAAGAAAAATCCTTGAAATAATCTAAATTTTGCCAAGGTCTAGATTAAATGCTTTTAAAATTTGTTACCAGAAGACCTAACCTGTTTAACATACCAAGAAAAGTCCAGATAAGTACATACCGTTCTAAATTTAACAAATAAATATGTAAAAAATGGCTTTAGATCCCATGACATCATATCTCTATAACATCCTGGGCTAAAATACCCCAGCATAGTGAGTTTTGTCCAACATACGTGATAAGCTGGGCATTCATAGAGTAAAAAATTACGTTTCCCGCTCATAAAATGCATAAATTTTAAAATCTGTAAAAATTTCATATCTCTGCATACTGTAACGGCTCCCGCCTCGTTGGGCTCGGCTCTCCTGTGTCCGAATCCTGAAGCGGCGTTTTCCCTGGTCGGGCTGTACCTTTCTGTCCTCGCACGGACGTACGGGCGTTGTCAGGATGGTGGATGGCGAGAAGGTTCGTTAAAGAAACGGTAAACTCATGGTCGATTCCGAACGTTTATTAAACCATATAGTACAACGACTACTCTGTTGGTTCCCTAAAACTAAGTATTACGCCATGAGGCCAAAGCAAGATCAATCCCCCATTTAATATTGAGTCTAATCGCGGACGCGTTCACTTCCAGACTAACTGATGCATCTCTCGATGCTTTTCTCTAGCGTCCCCCTCCCTTAGTTAACTAGGAATCGTCTTCTCAGCAATGTACCTTCAGCCAGCCTATACTATGTCCGCTGATAGTGGACCCTTTAATATTTAATATCTTTACTTATTACTTATAATTATTTATGAGTTAAGGGGTACCTGTCACAATACATTCGACTAAAAATGGTAACGTAGGGGTAGTTACTCTATCCCATTTTATCCATTACAAGTATGAAGTTGGAATGCAATTGATTTCTTCTAGTAGGCCTACTGTATATCATTTATCAAAAATATTAACTAAATTTGTTCAGTTCCATACCTTTAAGGGATGTTAGTGGAATTTATTTTTAATGGTTATGGGTAGTTTTTCATTGTTGTATAACACTCAAATTAATGAGTGTGCTCTCTAGTTTTGTGAGAAGTCAGTACAGTAGAGCGTCGAAAATCCGAACTAATTGGGACCGAGGGGGTTCGGATTTTCAATTTGTTCGGATTTTTGAAAATAACCAAGAAAATGCTATTTAGGCTAAAATATATGCCCTTTAATCGATTAAAGTGGTTAAACAGTACAAGCAGAAAGTAAGACTACTTACATATTATGATTTAGAAGAACCTTCACGTCATGATTACGCTTGGAACTCTCAATTACAGTACAGTATGTACTGTACATGTTTAAAAATTGACTTGTACATTATAGTTAACACAAACGAAAAATAAAAAAATTACTATACAGTACACTACTGTATGTAAAACACACTGTTATAATGATTACACAAAGAGAAATGAATGAACTTTCTGTATGAAAAAACTAAAAATTTACGAAAGACAGAGCAATGATATCTACTGTCCTGTAGACACTGACTGACAGAGGGTGGACGTGATAACTGATAAAGAGATAGACTGAGTTAGTGGGGCGAACTAGTATAGACAAAAATAGACAAGCCAAGGTTATTATTTATAAGATTTGAATTTAATATATTGAGTTCTAAGGAAAAGGGGAGTCTCGGCACCACTGTC
>JAGFPH010019176.1:0-15525 GCA_018207615.1 Philaenus spumarius
ATAAAAAGTGTGTTTTTGTCAAGGACTACTTTAAGATACATTTTTTTTTAAAACGCGTAAATTGATTTTATAAATGATAGGCTACGTCCGTTCTAGTGAATCATTTATAAAAGTTAGACAAATAAAGACAGACGTCTTTAATTTGGTGAATTACCTTTTATTTCCAATTAAATATGTGTGTTTATTATATGTTGACACTGTTACAATTTATTTCCGAACAACGTTCAAAGTATCGATATATAATTAATCTGAAATACGAAGCCATTTTAATTAAGTACGTCAACTTCAATAAAATTCCTTTAGCGAAAGAATGCCAAGCGCTCTTGGTATGCAGTTTAATATTTTGCATAGTTCCTTACTTTATTGCCTCCTTACAAGTTTTCGACTTAGTAGATAGCCTTAGTAGGTCTATATAATAATACTATGGGTTAAGCCTCTGTTCGATTCTCTCACCAACCCCCGCGGCAACTCATGAAGAAGCTAATGCAAATAGACAACATTTTATACTACGATTGATTGGGACAAAAGCACTTAGATCTAAGAAGAGTGGTGGACCTATAATCAATTTAAGACAGAGGTCGAAATACACAAGCACCATCCAAAATAATTCGAATTACAGCATGTGTTGTTATTTCACCAACTAAATGAAATACTATACTCGTAATATGTAACATCAGATGTTTGACTTATAATACTGTAATACTTGTTTGTTGATTTCTGTTTGTGTTTCCTTTACCTAATACAAACAACTGTTTGCTGTGAAGAATAATTAACTGTTTTTTAAATTTCCGAAGTTGGTTGCTAGTGTAGTAAAAATCTAAATGCTTTCAATTATCGTGTTTTGGTGCAGTATAGGAATAACCTAAAACTGCGTTTTTTCCCCAAATCAACTCTTTTAATTCAAATATGTTATAACAACAGATGTTTGAATTATAATATAGTAAGCATTTTTCGTTGACTTTTGTTTTTGTTTGCTTTTATCTAATCTAAAAAAAGAAATTAAAACTGATAGTTGTGAAGAACAATTAAATGTATATAAAAATACCAAATTGGTTAAAATGGTGATGAATAATAATGCAGTCAACAAACGTGTGTTGTGCTAGACTTTTGGTCCGAATCACTTGTTTTATCTGTTATAGGGCTAGATGTGAAAATCCAAATGTTTACTAATTTTATGCTTACAAATATTTGATTTCAAAATCCTCCTTTCTTAGCGTGCGTTTGTGACAACATAAGAATGTACCTTTAAAATGTTCGTATTTTAATCTTATTAAGTTTTAGATCTACGTTGATTCTATGTCAGTCAATCATTCAGGACAAAGCCTCTTATATATATGGATACATTTACTTAACCTGAATAGAACTATTGAAACCATTTAAAAGATTTGTTGTTTCTCGTCTCCTAACAGTGAAGTGTTATACTGACTGTCCCAAAAGTCCGGACCGGTTTAATAACTCCTAAACGAAACTAGCTACAGTAAAAATATTTCAGACATGACTCCTGGCTACAAAAAACTATTTTTTGAGTTGTTAGTCACTATTTCCCCTGCCCCCAAAAACCAAATTTGGGGGGGTTGCTCCAAATTTTTAAACGTAAACCCCTATCGAGTGACCCATCATTTTAAAGGTCCCATTGAGTTAAACACAACAGCGCAAATCTGAGGTCGATATCTTGCTCATGTCCAAAATGGCTGACCTTTTAGTGTTTCTTATGGTCATGTAATTTAAAATTAACTCCCATTGGTTGTATTAAACATTTATATTATTTTAAAACAAAGTAAACACACGCACAAAAGAGTTTAAAGTATAAAAACAAATTTGTCATACTTGGTAATAATAACAAATTTTTTTTCTTTACACTCAAAAACAAAGTTGCTTACCAAAGATGATATCCAGGGTTTAGAGTAAGTATTCGAACTGCTTTCCTTCCACAGTCAAGCAGCGTGCTAGTCTGTAATAGTGATGCTGTACTACATTCTGTATCATTTCCCCCGGTATTTGCTGAGCTTCGTGTGTTATTCGTTGTCGAAGTTCTATCAAGTTCTGGGGCTTTGTAGTATAAACTTTAGATTTAAGATAGCCCCAAAGAAAATAGTCGGGAGACCTGGCAGGCCATTCAATTGCCCCTCGCCGGCCTATCCATCGGCATGGAAATTTACTGTCAAGGTACATGCGGACGTTTATTCCAAAATGGGGTGGCGCTCCATCTTGTTGAAACCAAGTTTCATGATTTTCATCTCTTGCTGCTTCAATTGCAGGAACAACTTCATTGAGTAACAACTGGTGGTAATTGTTGCGATTCAAATTTTCTTCAATAAAAAACGGCCCTATTATTTGGTCTCTGAAAATTCCCGCACATACATTTATTTTTTCCGGGTACTGGGTATGAGCTTCACGCATCCAGTGTGGGTTATCATCTGCCCAGTATCGACAGTTGTGGCGATTTATAGTCCCATTTAGCATAAAACTAGCTTCGTCTGAAAAAACTACATTCTTGATAAAATTTTCATCGTTTTCAATTTTTGTCATCATCAATTCACAATATTCTACTCTCCTGTCAAAGTCATCCTCTGCTAGTTCGTGTACTAACCTTACTTTATATGGATGATATTTGTTGCTGCTCAATATACGGTGTATTGAAGATTTACTGATGTCATCCAGTTGTTGGGCAGCTTTTCTAGTAGAGTTATGTGGGTCTTCTACGAAAGCTTGTAACACCTCAATAGCTTTGTCATCGCCTGAAACTGATTTTGGCCTGCCTGATCGAGGCAAATCCTTAACACTTCCCGTTTCTTGAAAACGATGAACGGTTCTTACAACTGTGGATTTCGAAATAGGTGGGCGAGGGTAATTTTCTTCATTATAAAGATCTGTAACTTCTTGAAACGACCTAGTCAGGTTACCATAGCCTCTCATCATCAATATTGTTATTCTTTCTGATTCACTTAGTGACATAATGAATTATACTTAAAAAGTAAATGTTCATACACTGATAAAAGTAAAAAACTATTATTAGTTTGCCAAATTATTAGTAATAAATGTAAAAATTAACGCTGGAAAAATTAGACAACATTATTCTAAGACACAATTTCATAACTGAGCCATAATATCCAATGCTGCAGGTATTGATTTGTTTTTGTTGATGCGGGGTTTTCCAGCAATGATAAGGATTAAGGCATGTCATAACGAACTTAAAGTAGGAGAGTCCAAAAATGTTATCTGTTTACAATTGTTAAAGGGCCACCGGTGTTTATTACAACTGAAAAAGTAAAATATCTTAAACCTGTAAATGTTTTTACTTTGTATACGATACAAAATGTTCAATTTTAAATTACATGACCATAAGAAACACTAAAAGGTCAGCCATTTTGGACATGAGCAAGATATCGACCTCGGGTTTGCGTTGTTGTGATTAATAAGACCTTTAAAATGATGGGTCACTCAACAGGGGTTTACATTTAAAAATTTGGGGCAACCCCCCAAATTTGATTTTTTGGGGCAGGGGCAATAGTGATTAACAACTCAAAAAATAGTTTTTTGTAGCCAGGAGTCATGTCTAAAATATTATTACTGTAGCTAGTTTCGTTTAGGAGTTATTAAACCGGTCCGGGACTTTTGGGACAGTATGTATAATGCGAACCGTGCTATTGTTCATGGAAGTAAATTGATTAATTAATTATAAATGTAAAACAACAAAAGTTAAATGACATAGATGTGAAACAAACAGACAAAAGCCAAAATAAAACAGCGTATAACGTTTGCCAGTGTTTAGTTACTAACCTGAGGCTGAATGAATTACAAAGGGAAAAATTGCAATGTTGTACAGAAAATGTATGCTTGCGGTGCTGTCATTACAAACAATTCAATTTTCTTGTTGGCGTTTTGCTATTTCATATTTTGTATTATACAGTTTTAAGTAACAACAAATCAGACCTTTATTTGTTTACACAACTGGCTTTTTATCTTCCTACCTTTTTACGAATAAATCGATAATAATAGTATTTTAGAGGCCCTCTATATGTTTGCATGTACATAGATAAACTAAGCTTTGTAAAAATGTATTTATGCAAAGAACCTGAAAATTTGTCTCCTATTTACAAAAGGTGAATCAATAAAATTTGTATCATTGTTCTAAATGATTTAAAATAAATAGATATACGTTTTGATATATTTATAAATGTAGTGTCGTTATTTGAGTAATATACTGTTATCGTTAAGAAATTTGTACGACAAAGATAAAAAAACTTCAAATAAATAAATAAAATCTCGTATTAATAAAATCTCGTGTTGAAAATTAAGTCCAGTTATATAACAATATTACGTTAGAAAGAAAAATGGTCAATAAACAGAAAATATAACCTAAAAAAATAATGTATAAAACAACATACATTATTATAATCTGTCAGTTGTAGCTCATATATCACTGAGGATGACGACTTTGTCGTAAAACGCGTTTGGTAATTAAACGTATATGAGTGAGAATAGGGTAATTTTTATTTTTTAAATATAAATTCCTTCTCACCCGTCAAGCTCAAAGTGTATTTTATAATATAAACAATATGTATCCAAATTAATAAAATTAAAATTTTAAATAGAATGTGTAGATGTTTAAATACCTAACAGTAAGGATCAAGCTGAATTTCGTGAATTTATCTTAAACATTTTAACCTAATCTTTTTTTTTTAATCACACAGACATACAACCTCTAAAGAAAGCAATAAAGGAGAAATGTTATAGATTATTGTATTATTTGTTGTTTTTACCTGTTGAAAAACATGGTCAAGTTGTGTAGAATTGTTTCGAGGCTCCCTGTATGATAAAATTTGTTTAATTTTTTTTGTTTGAGGGTATTTTTTTGTTTAAATACTTGATTAAATTAAATAGATGTTACAACTTGGCCAATTTTCATTATTAGAGTTTCAAATAATATATTATTTATTGGTGCTTAGTTACGACTGTCTAGACCTCTCTTTTACCTAACCCTAAAACATTCAACACTGCCAACATTAATCCATTCGTAAATATATTCGTAGTCAAATACCGTCAGAAGGAATCATAGGCGCCAGTCCGATTTTAATTCAATAAGGCGGCTTTTTCATAACATTTTACTATATTCGCCGGCCATTACTTTTACGTTCACAAAATTACGCTATAAATAATGTTTACCACCAGAATCAAGTTTGTAGTCGTAAAGAGTTTATATTCGAGGAAAACAATAATGGTGCATATCAATTTATCTACAACCTCAAAATTATTAGAACACAAACAGAATGAAATATGTGTTTACGAAATATATATGAGTTTCATTTCAGTAAGTTGTTTTTCATAAGTAATATAATAGTGTTGTCTTACAAACATACATAATCGAGTTTCTAAGAATATTATCAATTGCTAAATTATTGTTGGAGTACAAGTATTTAGGATTTAAAAATATAGACAAAAAAAATAAAACATTTAAGAATTCTAGAGAAAAATAGCTTTTAAAAATAATAAAAATTCCTAATGAAAGTATCTTCTATGAAAGTATCTAACATATGTAATAATATTACTTAGGCTCGCATTAGAATGCATGAATCATGCGGTAATTTTGTGTGTGTCTATTTTCCTGTATACACGACATAAGCACTCACAGACGTCGTAGAAAACGTATCTGGTGGTACAAAAATCTTCGTATTTTTTTTTTGCGGCATTGTTGAAAAGCATTTGACCTTTCTCGCGTGAGTCGTAGCGCGTCAGGGTCACGTTTTTGTTTCATAATTTTGAAAATACAGTGAGTTGTAGCCTTTTATATGTTTTTTTTTGTACGATAAAACTGATGTTGGCAAATAAAAAGTCGTAAAGCGTTGGGGTCACGTTTATGGATCAACATTTTGATAATTCAGTGTGGGGTACCGTTTTATATGTTTTCGGATACGGAAAAACCGATTTAGACATTTATAGAGTCATAGCGCTTCGGGGTTACGTTTTTTGATCAACATTTTGAAAATACATTATGGGGTAACTGTGGGGTATCGTTTTATATGGTTTTTATGTACGGGAAACCCGATTTTGACAGTTATAAAGTCATAGGGCTTCGGGGTTAAGTTTTTGGATCAACATTTTGAAAATACATTGTGGAGTAACGTTCTATATGTTTTTGGGTACGGGAAAACATATTTTGACACTTAAAAGGTCGTAGCGCGTCAGGATCACGCTTTTGGATCAAACTTTTGAAAATTTATTGAGGTTTATCGTTTTATATGTTTTTATGTAAAACTGAGTTTGAGAGTTTAAAAGTCGTAGCGCGTTGTGCTCGCGTTTTTTATGGTAAACATTTAGAAAATATTGGTTCAACGTTTTAAAAATTCTGTTTGGGGCTTCGGTTCAAAATGGTTTGGGTACGGGAAACCCAATTTTGAAGTTAAAAAGTCTTAGTTTCAATTAGTGTGTTCGGTCCGGACGAGTCGAAGTCTCGAAAAATTTTTCTATCTTTTCCCTAGTTATTGTATGTTTTAAGGATTTAATAAACACGAATACTTAATTATATTAATTCGTTTGTTTTAATAAGTATACGAAATATTATAATACATATATGAAAATACACTGAAACAATTGCGAAAATAGTGGTTTCTTATGTGAGTGGGTAGGCCCTACCCTGCTAATGTTAAATTAAGCAACTTTATGTACACTTTTCTCAGGAACTAGAAAAACTACATATTTCAAATTTGTCAGGCATGGTTTACAATTCTATAATCATGTAGTACTAAGAATGTTTATTTTAATTTAAAAAAAACTAAGTATTTGGGGAATTTTTTAATAATGTATATTTTTTTCTATTTAGAAGTCACACAGTAATAATTCTAGTGCTGTGCACTGCTGTAGAAGTATAAAATGCACACACAAAATTTCATGAATATGTCTCCAATAGTGTTTTGAGAAAGTGTACCTTTTTAAAAAACATTTTAATTTCCACGATGAATGATTTCAAAGTTACTGAATCACTCAACAGATGCGATCCACTTCTTAAACAGCCCTGCGCCGTAATGTGGATCTTCTTTCTTACTTTCCTCTCATATTCTTGAATCTTTCTTTTTCCTTCTTGCCTTTCTTCTAAACTGACTTGCTGTTTGTTTCTATTTCTCGAATAGGTTTTTCAGCTCGTGTACATTAATTTGTGTGTCAATAATGGTCTTCATTGTACAAATAAAGTATATATTGTTTGTGATTTCAATGGGAGAGGGGGGGGGGGTACGGGTATTATGGACAAAAAATAAATTTAATTTTGATTATACATTTTCATTCTACGAATGATAAAAACATTGGGGTTATAGAAAATAAGATATGTGAATAAAAGGCAAGTCAGTTTTCGAGCATCATATTAATTTGCTATAGCTTATTAAACGCAGGCCTACTAGCCTACATTTCAGTACTAAATAAACAAACAAAACAATTCATGTACGGTTTAAATATTGGCTTGTATTGCAGTATATAATAATTACAACAGCGAGATAAAAATGGGTGAGATAGGCAAAACAGTAGCATTTTATTTACATTTTGCTTATTTTTTTACAAACCTCTCGCGGATACAAATTATACAGATTTAGCTTAAAAAACATCAAGCAAACTTGTTATAACTTCTCCTAGATAGTGCTGATGATGGTAAATTTACTTGTACATGTAATAACTCGTAGAAGTAAAGTAACTAAAGTGTAATTTATTTATCAGTTTTGTTTAAGGCAAGCCTTAGCCAAGTGGATATGGATACGGACAGCTTGGTCAGAAGATGTCGTTTTCGAATCTCGGTTAGAAACCAGGAAGCTTTTTCTTATCTGTGGTTTGAGGGTAGGAGGGCGGAAGTAAGGCAAACGGTGGCTGGCTTGCTTCTAATCTGACGGGATATGACTGGTTTCCGGCTTGGGATGTTTCTTTAGTAGTTATTTATTTCTTCAACCAATAATTTCCGTCCCATTGTACTACTATACTCCTTTGTTCTTAACAGAAGAGCTTTCTCCTAACTCAGCAATTAATTTCAGTTTGAAATCATGTCTTCAGGACGAATAAACCCAGTATATAACTTTGTATATCAGCAACATCTTTATAAACTTGTATTTGAGCCCAGTATATATAGGATCCAAAATGTGGTTTAGCTTACATTAGATGCGGCAAAAGATTTTTTTTCTAGGATCGTTTGGTATGGTTTGGGTGTGCCAAATCTAACTTTGCGACCTCGAAAGTGGGAAGAACAACATTTGGGGGGCAAAAAACCTCTCCCCACTTTCGAGATCGCAAAGTTAGATTTGGCACACCCAAACCTCTTTGGGGGGACTTTTTCAAGTTTTTCGCTTATAAATCGAAAACAGTGCATATTTTGTAAACAACAGTACTTTAATAGATTAAAGAGGACAGAATTTCGCGACAATTAAAAAAACAAAGTGTAAAATTGGTAAAGTAGTTAAATTTTTATGGGGATCAAAAAAAAAGCTAATTTTTCCAACTTTGCCAAAAACTGTGTTTTACCCATTTTCAATGTACTGTAACTTTCCAACATCAAATTTTATTTGGCATATCCACACCATACCAAACGATCCTAGAAAAAAATATTTTGCCGCAATTAATGTAAGCTGAAACCCCCATATATATTTTTTGCTATTTGGAGTAACTAAATTAACGTATACAAATCAAAATCACGACAGTAAGAGAAACTGCATAGAATGAAAATAAACATGTAACAAAATCTACATCTATATACATAAGAGATTTTTTCCAGACTGACTGAAATCGAATTAACGTAGACTAAAAACTACATAAGATAATAATACGAAACTTTAAAGGTATATTCTTATGGGGGGAGGGGTATTCATGCGCAAACCGAGTAGGAAATTTTCCAAAAAAGTCAACATACTTGTTTCACTTCCAGCACTATAAGAAATAAAACAGCTGATTCGGATCAAAAGATTAGCAATAAATGTTTGTTGAATGCATTTAGGTTTATTACCATTGCAACCAACTTAGTCATTTTAGAATCAGTTTATTATTCATCACTACCGAACACAAAAAAAAAAAAAAATGAACGAAAAAATCTTACTGTATTATAAGTCAAACATCTGTAGTTACATATTACATAGTTTCCTTCAGTTGGAAACATTAAAAAATATTTCAAATGTTGATTATTGATTATTAAAATATTAATGATAAAAGTACCAAAAATAAAAGTATTTTGTGCTTGGCTTTTCTTAAGATGGAGTTCTAACAAGTACCTTTTTTCAATAGTATTATTCCTATATCATCTTAAATGTAACAATTTGAAATACACTTTTAACCTGACATGAACTGTAATGTAAAACTTAGAAATGATTTTCTACAAAAGTAATAAAAAGAATGTAATTTTACTCACGCTACATGAATCTTAATATTTATAGTAGACTTAGTGATATTAGATTGCTTTAGTCCATCAATCTGAATTCATGCTTTACAGCACCAATTTTAGATTTCAATTTAATTGGTTTTGTAAACCTAATATTTACTCCAAAACATTAATTTGTTTTCAAAAATAAAATATATATTGTATGTTAATTAAAAAAATATTGTTTAATAGTTTAAACGTTCCCTTTAACAATAAGTAAACACTATAACCAAAGGGTATTCAAAGAATCCTTTCAAAGAACAAATATAAGGCAAGTCATGGCAAGATATTAATACTACAAATACTGGTAAGATTCACGATAAAAATTACGTGCAGATAAATTTGATATAGGCTACACGAGACAAAATATAACTTCACAATATTAAGTTCATTGACTTATAGAACTCAAGAAGGTTATACGGCTATTTTTGAGGTTAGAAGTCGTTGAAATGTGTATTTAATACAAATGTTTGGTTTTGTTTATTTTGTTCTTCAGAAGAAACTACTTAAGCCTACAAGCATCAAACTATATCTAAAGGGGTGTAAGCCGTTAGGGGTTTACAAAATAGTAAATGTTTAGATCCTGATTTATTAAAATACCTGAAATAAACGTTGGAAATTAAAACAGAAGATCATACATTTTAATCATAGTTTTTAACAACAACTATTTTAAATCCTAATATTTTAAATACAGCCCTTTAGGCAGTACTATTGTATTGTTTATTTTAAAATACACTGAATGTTTCACCGACTTTTGACCTATATTTGAAAATTAAGAGAAGCTCAAACTTTTATGATTATATTATAATAGCAATAATTCAGACCAAGGTAGTGCTAGTTTAAAATATAAATGTTTGTGTTCTATGCCTAAGTAATGGCCGTCAAGAATGAAATAAACAAAATGAAGTGTAAAAATACAAATATGTTCAACGATTTCTAACCTTCGTTTTATAACTCATATACAAAAACAACAAACATCCCAACATTACAAGAAGATAGTTTTGGTTGAAGTTGTAAACTTGTAACCATAAAGTGTAACCCAGCCTAGGTTTTGTTCACTTATTACTGACGATGAGCGAAATCAGCTGTTTCACGTCTGAAGTATGGTTTGTTGTTGACAGCTGCTCAATGACGCAACATGTGTTTACTCTGATAGAGTTATTGTATACAACCACGCGCACGCGCTACACTTTTTAGTTACTTACGGACGTATGCAATTCATAAGTGCAGAAATATCATTAAACCCAACATTTTCTTTTACCACATTCCGGGAAATGTGTACGCGTATGAGAAGGCAATCTTGTGTTTAATGTACAGGGGTAAGTGACGGCAATCTAATAAAATAGGGTGAAGTGGGAGGTGCCGAACAGGGGACTTAGATATACATCATGTGAGGGCGGCAACAATGTCTATTAGGAATCAATTTTGAAACAAACAATAGTCCAAAGATATACATTTGTTTTGCGAGCTTGTTATTTTTCACTTAAGGCTCTGCTCCAGTACAAGATGAAGCAACTGGCGTTTCCACCATAATGCGGTACATAAATAGAGTTTCTTGCAGTAAAACGTTTAGATATTGCCTCATTTAAAAATATTTTATGAATCTATATTTTATTATGCTCGGTGAAAACAAATTCTTTTAAAGTTTCAAATAATGCTTGGTACTTAAAAAATTGCGTAACAAACGGACTGGATTTAAAACAATGTAAAAAGCAACATGGATGCGTATTGTGATTGTGGTTAAAATGAGACCATGAAAACCATTTTGTGATAAAAACTAAACGAAATAAATGGTTTAACATTGCTCTTACGGGATAAAGGTGATGATAGCTGCCACTGCAGCAGACCCTTAAAAGTACAACTCAATTTATGTTTTACTCTGATGAGGTATCAAAGATGTAGTTGTAGTTTAGTGGGAGTATTTAAAATATTTTTGACAGTGATGGCGAATTCTAAAGTTTGAAGGGTTTAGTATTTTGATGTATTGTGTTGTTAGTTTCCACTACTATTAGAATATTCTAACCTTTGCAGGGACAGCTCAAAACTTTACCTAAAACAACTAACAATTCTCTAGAGTTAAGTGTGCGTGTTCGTCAGACCCTTTGCTCCTGTGGTCACGAGACGTCCTATAATAACGAAACCAATAAACCACGCTCTATGCTTCTCTTTCCAGTAGCGTACATAATATAATCTAATTCAACTTTGTCTTATTTGTTTGTGTCTAAATGTACCTGACTTATTCCATATACTTAAATTAAATTAGATATTTATTTTATTCCATGGTATATTACAAACTAAAACAGTAGAGTCTGGGGCACTATAGCGTAAAATGGAGTGGGGGAAGGTCATTGACCTAGGGCCACGCCCCCTTTTTTTGGGTGTTTTTTTGGGTCTTTTTGGTTCCTAACCCAAGCCACGCCCCCTTTTTTTGGGTGTTTTTTTGGGTCTTTTTGGTTCCTAACCCAAGCCACGCCCCCTTTTTTTGGGGTCCTAACCTAAGCCATTTTTTGGGAATTTTGGATTTTGGGTTTTTTTTTTTTTGGGGGTCCTTACCTAACATTTTTGGATTTTGGGTTTTTTTTTGGGGGGTCCTAACATTTTTTGGAATTTTTGGATTTTTGGGGATTTTTGAAATTTTGGGAATTTTGGATTTTTAAAGATTTTGGGGAATTTTGAGCCGCCATCTTTTTTTTGGCAGCCATCTTGTTTTGTAATAATTAATATTTAATTTAATTTAATTTTTTGCTTTGAAAAAAGTTTGGGTGTCGCCGAGAGTCGAACCGGGTATCACCATGACCCGAGTCCGCAGCGCTAGCGGTTAAGCTAGGCCGACTCTGTTGAGAATGTACTGTTTTGTGAAGTATATAAGTTTACCATCCGTCAGCAACCTTGTGTGAGATACATGGTGTTATAGTGTCGTTGGGATATAGTATAAATTGCATTATAACAACCCAAACATTACCGATAGTTCCCGAATCCGACCGAAGGTCACTTAGAGAAATTATTAGTTTTAAATTGTTGTAGTACCCTTGTAATATAGTATAAAGTGCATTATATAAACACGAACATTACCGAGGGGGCCCGAGTAAACCCGAATCGGACTTAGTCAAAATAAAGACTTGCAAACCGGTATTTTCCGAACGAAAGGCTCTCCTGCAACCCCCGAAATTCGTACTTGGGCGAGATAAAGCTTAGGCTGACCATAGGCGTTGCCGCAACCCCTTGTAATATATTTCTACCGGTCTTACCCGAACCAAAACGACGGACTTGACCGAGCTTAGGCTTCGCTGTAATCCGAATTATGTTTATAAAATGTGTTATAACGTATGGAAAACCGAGATAACCCGAACGTAAGGTTCTGTCCGAGTTCAACCGAGGGGCACTTAGCCGAAATAAAATTTTGGCCAAAATTAGGATCTGCCGCATCCTTGCAAACCGCACTTAGGCTAACCATAGGCGCTCCCGCACCCGTACGTATGATATACACTGTTTCTAACAGTCTTACCCGAACCAAAACGCCGGACTTGACCGAACTTAGGCTTCGCTGTACCCCCGAATTATTTTTATAAAATGTGTTATATTGTAGGAAAACCAAGCTACCCCAAACGTAAGGCTCAGCCCAAGTCCAATCCGAACTTAGTAAAAATTAAAATTTAGGCTAATATTAGGCTCGGCCGTAACCCATGCGTATGATATACGTAACTACATAACCGACCAAAATGTAACGTAATGTTTCTAAAAAGTCAAACAAGTTGTACTCGGTCTAACTCAACCCCGGGGGTCACCCCACCCCCAAATTTTGCAACAAAATTTCGAAAAAACGGAAATGTTATTGTTTTTAACGGAGGCTTAAGTGCAAACGAATTCTAAAATATATTTCATACACGTAGGCAGCTATTCAGCACCGTCGTGATTAGAGCTATTTCCCCGCAACGGAATTTCTCCGCAATGGTTATTAATATAAAATTCACTCAACTCAACGTAAGGCTCTGCCGCATCCCATGCGTATGATATAACTGTTTCTACCGGTATTTTTCAAACATAAGGCTCTGCCGCAACTCTTACAAACCGTAACTAACCGAAATAAAACTTTAGCTAACCTAAGGCTCTACCGCACCCTTGTGTATAATATACGTAATTACATAACCAAACTTAACCGAATCCGCCTGTATTACTTAACGTTAAAACTTTCTCTAACTAAAATTTGTTTCAATATAAATTCTCCATATGTTTGTCGGTAGACACGGTAGCTTAGTAACACAATCACGGTTTTAGCTTTAACATTAAAATTATCAATTATTACTCTATGTTGTGTACCGTTTAATCGATTAGTTATTAATAAAATGTTTTTATAACGCGTTTCTTTTTACTCGATACTTTACCACTTCTACGACCTTAGGCTCTGCCGCACCCTTGACTTACATCAAAACTTTCAATAATAATTTTCTTTTCTAAATCATTTACTAGCACGATTATACTTAACGACTTTCCCCGAATTTTGTTGAACCAGCATTCTGGACTTGCTAACTGACTAACATTTCTGTACATTGTTATAAAATCGATTAGGTGTACACGTAGGCAGCTATTCAAAGCGTATGGTTAAAACATTTATTCCGATAGTGGTCGCGCTAAGTTTGTCCACGGAGAAATACTACACTTCATTCAATACTTTTTACTTACTGTGTAAGAATACGTTAGCAGAATTTGATCCGATGTACTCTCCAGCGAACACTGCAAAGCTCTATCTTATTTGTGCTACAGGTAAGTAAACATATATACTAATTTTCTCTCTCTGATTTATAAGTGTTCATTATTTGTTCTAATTGTTTAAATATTATTTATACAAATTAATTTTTATTTGTGTTTTAATATTAATTGGTCCATACATTTTACTTTTTTATAATAATTTCAAAACTATTTATATTTTAAACTTTATATATTTAAAATTTGTATATTTTAAACTTTATATATTTAATTGTCTGCTACATACATTGTATCGACTTTGGAGTCTTATGTTAAATGCCTTTATGTTCTATTTAGGTTTTGAACTGACTAGCTTACATTTTTTAAACAAACAACCGGGGTATGTTGTTTTTAAACCGACTACTGAAATTAGCAGAGATAAGTTATCGCAGTTTTTTTTTTTTTGTATTATTCAGAGTAATGTATACTCTAGATGCCGTGAAATTTATTTCAACGTAGCAAATCAGCGCTACAAAATAAATTTAATCTTAAAGACAGTCACTACAACGTAATAACTAGGTTATTCGCAACCTTTGCCTGCAGTTATTTTTGTGAAACATGCCATACTCCTTTTGATCATCGTGGCCATCATAAATGTACAAGTACATGTTACGCGTGTATAAGTCAGTTAAAATAATGACTCCCCGTCTAACCATTACTTTTCTTGTGTTGTAGCGGAACCAACATGGCAAGCAATGTTGACATCTTCAAACTGAACATCAGACACATGTGTAATTGTGCCGGTTATTTCAACTCTAATGGAGAAGTTCACTTCGTCAACGCAGAGGGGAAACCGCTAGCCGTGGTATCGCCTAGGGTTGTAACTATGCAGATACAAGTGGGTCAAAGGACTACGGCAGTCTACACGCCGTTCAACGTGGAGGCTGGCGATCCGTTAGCGTCCGAAGTTATGCCCTATAAACTAGAACATTGAATATATTATGAATATTATTTGTGTGTGCGTGTGTGAGTATGTGAGTGTGAATCGGTGTGTGTGTGTGTATTTAAATAAATTATTTAATTATATCTTTAATCTGCGATCACATTTTGGCATTTTTTATTTCAATTTTTTTTTTCAAAATTTTCCTTCTCGTTGTCCGTCACCTTGACGTGGTGAGAAGGCTTTAAACCAAGATGGACAGTGATCGAATAATTAATTTACAAACATATCTAAACATTTTTTTAAATTTCTGATAAAAGCAAGTTACGTAATTACATAACCAAACTTAAGATGTAGACTTACACATTCCACACGAATCAGCAGAAATTTATGTTAGCATGTGTAACAATGCCGAGTCGGCAGAAATGCATCCGTTGTACTGTCAAATGAATTCGCTGATTCTCTACTAGAAAGCGCTACCGGCGGATGGGGTGATAGTTCGAAGATTCTCTACCAGAAA
>JAGFPH010019177.1:0-15525 GCA_018207615.1 Philaenus spumarius
CCCTCTCTTTCTCTCTCCCTCTCTGTCTCTCTCCCCTCTCTTTCTCTATCCCACTCTCTCCCCTCTCTTTCTTTCTCTTTCTCCCTCTCTCCTCTCTTTCTCTCTCCCTCTCTCTTCCCCCTCTATTTCTCTCTCCCTCTATCCCACATAAAATAAACATTATCTTGTTGCTCTTTTTCTATCTAGTTCCGGAGGCTGGTCAACCAGTTGATCCCGACAGCAAGTGCTTCCTCGTTCGTTTTCTAAAAGTTAACTCCTCCAGGACAAACTTTCCAATCTCCGAGTTAATTGGTCTGCAAACTGATCTCATGGCCGATCCCTCCAAGACGAACTTTCCTTATTAACTCCTACCACGTCATTCCCATTGAATACGCATATTGTCGAGCCCTTCTGAACCCCTTTTCTAACACATAATATTACGCCCATCAGTAAGTTTTTATACAATCACCCTGTACACAAAATTGATACGAAATCCTATAATACGAATCACTGAACCCTACGATAAGAGGATACCAACAATCAATGTATTTAAATCCAATCTTCTGTTACAGTTAAAACAACTAGGAACAACCCAATCAGTACGTTACAAAGGTTTCGACAGTAAAGCCGACATTTCCGAAAGGGGTGCAATTATTGCATCTAGTGGTCTGAACTTCCCACACCGTAATGCTAAAACTAACTAATTCAATGATCAAGGAATTATACTTCCCTTTGAAGGAATTAGAGATAACTCCGTAGAGGTTCGAGACGTGATGGGAAAGTTAAACATCGACGGGGAATTGTTAAAAGAGGTTCACTCTTGAATTACCTCCCGGCACAATGTAAAAGTGAAAGCGTTTTATGTAAATAAATTTAACTGTAATACTTTTCCAAGTAAAATTTACTGTATAACTGAATAGCAATTGAGTGGGGCTTTGTCGTTGAAATAAAAGCAGCACGTCCCCACCTTTTTAAACCATCACCAAAAGTAAAATACAGGGTTTCGTGTAGTTCTCTATATCGACTTTGTAGAAATGTTGCTTACATAAAAAAGCTTCATTTTAAATTTATTCGCCATTTTGATTTTGTTTTTTTTATAAAAAAGGCTTAATATCTTTAGACGTAGATAGTATATTGAAATCAAATTTACTTATTTTTATGTAAACTTGTACCTGGATAGACAGAAAACTGAATATCGTAATGTACGGCTGCTTTAGCAGTTTAGTAGATTTTTAACAACACAAATTGTAAATGGCCACCATTTGAAAATGTATATCATTTTATCACGGAGCTGGTGAGAGTTGAGCGAATTTCCAAAATAAAGCTTGTATATCTTTGGAGTGCTCGCAGAGGACACACTCTCTTCTTGACTTTCATACCGGTCGTAAAATCCTCCACGTAGATTTGAACCGTAAAATGTGCACAACAAACTTCAGTTTTTATGTTTTAAAATAAAACCACCAAACAGTTTCATTCTAGTACAAATAATTCGACCACGCAGCTGACGTGAGTTGAGCAAATTTCCAAAATTAAGTTCATAGGCCTATGTTTTAGGGTGTCGACCAACAATTTGGGGAATAGGTCCATTCACGACGGTGCTGAATAGCTGCAAAATGGTTTGCACGCCATTCCGCATATTGGGAGTATCTTCAGTACACAAATCATTGCATGTTTCGCACGCCATTACGCACATTGGGGGCAGCTTCAATACAAAAAGCATTGCGAGAGGGGAGAACCAAGCGAGCTGTAAGGTCGCGTAGAAAAACAACCTCCATTTATATTTGTAGAAAAACTCAAAAACTAATTCATTCAAACAGTCTTCGTGGGAAGGCATTGGCAAAACCTTTTTTGATGACATTAGAGAAAAACGTGATCAAGAAAAAATTCAATTAGTAAATGCATTCAGTACAGTATTTTACTACCTTTATTATACATTGAAAAACAAAACGTTTAGGTTTTTTAATTTTTAAGTGAATGCTTATAATAGGTTTACATATTGAATTACAATTATTAAAAATGAGTTTCTGTCTTACTTCGTCTTGTCTTTAAATAAAACATAATGACGTTTTTTCTCAGCAACCGATTACCATGGCTCTACCTCTCAAGAAGCGAAAAGAAATAAACAACTATTTAATATAAATTATTGAATTACTGTATAATGTAAATCTATTAATTTTATTTATATAAAACTGTTTTGCCAAGGCACTCGACCGGCTTCACTCTCAAAGTAATTTGCATATTCATTTCTAATAGGAACAACCACGTCGCTGATTCGACCGGCCAATTCGTCAAAGGATCGAATTGACATTCGAAAATAATTAAAAAAACTTCATCTTCTCTGAGATCCATCAAACATACATTAAAAGCACATCTCGCTGTTGTATGAATGAATCCAGCACTTCCTATTGTTAATTGCACTTACCCGATTTACGTACTTGAACACTAAGTATGAAAAAACAATTTTCTTTTTTATATTTGAGCTCGTGTACGATCCATCTCGGTTGGTGGCAAATGAAAGAGTTGATGTGGCTTATACTGGTGGGACGCCGGTACGACGCAAAAAGGACGCAGATAGGACACAGAGGAAGCAAATTGAAAGGGACGCAGCCTCCCGCGTCCTTTTGCAGCAAGTGTGTACCGAGCCTAAGAGCGAAATGCAACTTTTCTGCAATATTACACCAGTTTTGACAATTAATTCACATTCGTTCAGAAAAAATAGTTTAACTGATTGACTATTGATTCCTCGGACGAATTGTTTCCTGGATATTTTCTTTACCAAAACTTTCTAACATTCAATGTTTTGGTTTCTCTTATAACGGTTTAGGGCAGTGTGCGGACTTAATCAATTAAATATAGTAAATTTTATCCGGACGACGACTCTTACTTACCAGTAAAATGTCCATCGAAATCGGAGTTAAACGGTTATAAGCAAACTTACATCTTTACCCTTTATAAACTATACGGTAGCTGTTGACCACACTAGTGGCATTGCGTGAATCAAGCGGGAAACGCCTTTCTGGCTGACAAATAATTCAGCTGGACTTTAGCATTTCCGAGTTAACTTATTACGTAATAAAATATAGAAAAATTAAAATCGAATATGACCTGAGACAAATATTATTTCTATAAATTAAATCACAGAACATAATTCTCACAAAAATTCGTTTATTGGTCAAACGCGTTTCAATGACAAAGCCGTCATCTTCGGTGACATTTGAGTTATAATTTAGTTACAGCTCAAATGTCACTGAGGATGACGACTTTGACGTTGAAACACGTTTAACCCATAAACGTATTTTTTGTAAGAATTGTGTTCTGTGATTTTAATTTGAAAAATAAAATACAGTGTTTCCCAAGAGGAATTAATTCTGACAGGTGTATTTCTTGGACCGAAACAATGATAGAAGGCAGTATTACCCACGTAGCACAAGTATGTCATTTAGCCGTGGAAACACGTTCAGCCGAAACGTCAAGAAACGGTTTTAATGGTACGTCAATATTCCGCCCAAACATCACAGCGATAAGATAGTTAAAAAGTGCAAAATAGTTAAAGATTAGGTAAAAAGACGTCTAAACCTCGTTGTTGCGGTGCCGTAAATACGTCGTTGGATTCTCGTCGTTTTAAGACGTCATATTTTAGCTAAATACTCGTTGAAAACTAGGAAATATGACGTTACTGTACAATGGTGAAAAGACTTTGTTCTATAACGAGAAATAGACGTTACTCCATTACGGTAAAAAGACGTTATTTCAGAACGGCAAATATACGTTCTTCCAGAACGGTAAAAAAATGTGATCCAGAACGAGAAATAGACGTTACACTTAAAAGTGGAAATGACGATCCATTGAAATGGTAAAATGACTATTAAGTACAAAATTATTCCAGTAAATAAAAATAACCTAGATACAAATTATTGCCGAATGATTATCTAAAATGGGAAAGAGTGCTTTCAAATTTGTCGTATTTTGAAAAACTTATCTGCCAAAATATGTTTAAACAGGAAAGACATTGCATTTCTTTCATTCGTATAATTACGTCCTCCAATTAACTGTTGTATGTTATATTTATTTGCCAGGGAATAATCAATCATTTCTTAGTCATTTTACCACCATAAAGAATACTATAGTAATCAATAACTCAACCACGCAACTGAACCGCTGACGTGAGTTGAGCTAATTTTCAAAATAATTTTTATGCGATTCAGAGTTTTAACGATCTATTTGGGAAATTAGTCTACTTACGAAGGCGCTGAATAGCTGCCTACGTGTAGGAAATATATTTAGTATGTTTTTTTTCTTTTGCATCTAAGCCTACAGTCCCGGCTCCGTGCTGCTTCGTTAAGGGTCTGTTGTAGTGGCTGTCATCTTGGATTTTCATCCCATAAGAGCAACGTTAAATTTCAAACCATATATTTCGTTTACTTTTCATCAAAAAATTGTTTGCAAGGTATCATTTTAAGCACAGTCACAATACGCATCCGTCTTGCAATTTACATTTTTTCAATGCTTTTGATTTGTTATGTAATTGACATTTTGTAAGTACAAAATTTGAATTTTTTTCCTAACACAATAAAAAATTATTAACGAAAAATAATTTGCAATCCGGACCCGAAATTTTATAAAGAATATTCAGGTTTTTTTCAACACTCAATTACAAAAGATAGACTTATAAAATGGTTTGGAACGAGGCAATGTCAAAGCGTTCAGCTGCAAGAATTGCACTGTTTAGATAGGGATACAGTGAGAAGCGGTTTCGTTTCCGGTTGCTTTCTCGTTTACTGGAGCAGATCCCTTAAGCTCTCGGTTTGCTAGTTTGAACCTCGACTTGTGTGGCTCTGATTATGGACAGCTTCGCTTCGGTCGCAGCGGACAGACTCGCTTCGCAAAACGAATAAAATAAAGGCATCCCGGACCTTGGCCTATATCGCTCGGGAATTAGAACTGGGAACTTTTAAGGTATTTTACGTTTTGATCGATTTTGGGGAACCTAGCGTGCTATGAGGTCACGTAAAAAATATAATGTGCAGAATAATCTTGTTTATTTATTTTTTGTCTATCGATAAACCCCAAACAAATTGTATTCTAGTTTTAAAAATTCTGTCAGCTCGTTTTTGTTGGGAAGTAATGATTTCATAAGATTTTTCGTACCACAATTAAACCTTTTGGTCGATTGTCTAAACAAATAAATACATCAGAATATTCTGCATGTTTTGTTTTTTAAACGACCTTAATTGTTTAGCCAAAATAGATCAGAACATAAAACATGATAAAAGTACCCGGTTAAAAAATACGTGGGAATTTTACCGTGACTGCGGCTTTTAATTCGCGGCCAAGGGCCAGGATGAAAACTTGTGAATGGAGTTTGTCCGCTGCAGCTAGCAGTACATAATTCAAGGGGAAAGGTCGGAAGAAAGTAGCAAGTGTGCCACGCGGTTGGAGGCAGATGTGCCAACTAATCGCAGCGCCTTCGTGAGTAGACAAATTTCCAGCTGATTGAAACTATGCAACACTAAACTTAATTAGTGAAATTCACTGAACTCAAGTCAGCGGTTCACAGCTGAGTGATCGTGTTATTACCGAATTTACATAGGAAAAATGAGCTATAACAGTGGCCCTTGTGGTAAGACCCAAGGTCCGAGAGTAGCAAATGAACACCGATCATGGTCCCCAGAACACGTTTTGGGGTGCCATTAAAAATCATATGTATGTATGTGTTCGCACTCTAGCGGCCGCATTTAAAGTACGATTTGGTTCAAATTTGGTACACATGTTGGTTGTCTACGTCGCTCGGACGCGTTCGTTAGCCAAAAAAATCCAACAACCGGAAACACGTTTTTTGACAGGAAGTAACTATTTTTTGAGATTTTTCCTACGAGAATAAATGATTTTTAGAGTTTTTTCTACAAATATAAATATAGAATTTAATTCTGCACATTTTGTTTTTTACGCGACCTTGTAGCTCGCTTGGTTCCCAAAAAAACGATGAAAACGTAAAATACCATAAAAGTACCCGGTTGAAAGCCATATGGTGGATTTTAACGTGAGGTTGGCGTGCGAAGCACGCAATGCATTGTGTATTGAAGATACTCCCAATATGGGGGTTGGCGTGCGAAGCACGTAATGCTTTGTGTATTGAATATACCCCCAATATGCGGAATGGCGTGCGAAGCATGCATTGTGTATTGAAAATACTCCCAATATGCGGAATGGCGTGAGAACCAATTTGCACCTATTCAGAACCGTCGTAGACCTATTTCCAATTGTTGGTTGAAACACTAAAACATTAGGCCTATAAACTTAATTTTGGAAATTTGCTCTACTCACGTCAGCGGTTCAACTGCGTGGTAAAATTATTAGCGAATTTCCATAGGAAAATTGAGCTATTGCAGTGGCCCTTATGGTGAGACCCAAGGTCGGGAGTAGCAAATGTGCACCGATCATGGTTCCCAGAACACGTTTTGGGGTGTCATTAAAATTCATATATATATATATAAATATGTATGTGTTCGCACTCTAGCGGCCGCATTTTAAGTCCGATTTGGTCATAATTTGGTACACGTGTTGTTTGTCTATATTGCTAGGACAAGTTCGTTAGCCAAAAAATCAAAGTTTGTTTTTCTATACTAATATTATAAAGAGGTAAAGTTTGTTTGTTTGTTTGTTTGTTTGTTTGTTTGTATGTAGGGGGTAATCTCTGGCACTACTGAACCGATTGAAAAAATAGTTTTACTAATAAAAAGCTACACTATCCCTGAGTAACATAGGCTATGATTCATTTCGATAAAAACCTTTTTTTATTTCAATATTTATAAATTTAATCGGAAAAATTCTTAGGTTAGGATTAGAATGATAAACCAACACATGTATTTACATGTATTACCATAGCAACCAATTGAATAAAATAACAGATAATATATTTGCTCCAATATTTCCATTAATAGCTGATTTCCAAATTTGAAGCAATTATTTTTGTATTTCTAGATTTTAGGTTAGGATTTTAAAGAGTAGACCTGAAGCCTTGCTGGTTCTTTTAACCGTTATTATAACTGCTTTAAAATATAAGAAATAATTTAAATTGAACATTTAACATTATTTACCGTCTTAGTTTTGAGGTTATTATTAATCCTACACCTTTATTATAAATAAAACATAACATATGTTTTTAGAAGGTTACGTTGGGGGTTGGCGTGCGGAGCACGCAGGGGTCTCCCCTAGTTTAAATATAAATGTAGGATGTTATTCGTCTGCACATTTTGTTTTTTACGCGACCTTATAGCTCGCTTGGTTCCCCCAAAATCGACCAAAACGTAAAATACCATAAAAGTAACTGGTTCGAAGCCAAGTGGTGCAAACTCGCGAGGCCACTAGACGAAAACAAATTCTACTAATATATTGCGTACTCACGTCTATCTAGCTGTTCAACGCCTTCGTGAGTAGACCTATTTCCCAAATTGTTGGTTGAAACCCTAAAACATAGGAATATAAAAACCAATTTTGGACATTTGCCCAACTCAAGTCAGCGGTTCAGCTGCGTGGTCGAATTATTCTAAATTTGAATTCATTAGATTCCAAAGTTAGAAAGGTTAAAACAAACCGGCAGATTATATGGTAGGGAAGTGATTTACCAACTATGCTGACTTTCTCCAAGGAAGATTGCTGTGAATTTTGTTCAGTACCTGGGATACTATCCATTCCTGGAATAAACTTACAATAAACTGAAATTATTTATTTCAGAAGAAAGTAAATGTTAACGTAATACTTATATTTTATTGATTTAAAGCTAACCTCAAATCCCGATTCTTTCTTATTGATCGACTGTCCGCCTCCAGAACTCTGCACCGTGTTCATCTTGCTGTTTCCTTATACAACTTGACACTTTGTACTCCAACCTGTCTTATCATTCTGTTATCATCTCACTGATTCCACACTCAGTGGCGTAGCACCTTTTCACTTCCTTTCATTTTATGCGGCTACCAAACACATTGCACTGAATTTAACGTACAGGAAAACTTAAGTATTGTATTTTTAAATTTACTGTAAAAACAAACAAAAATATTGAGATAGAATTTTGTGATATATAATCAACGGATTTTACCCGACTTTAAAAAGGTTACTAAGGAAATTGAAAAAGACCTCAACCTTCCGTTTCTAGTTGTCAATGTGTATTGGAAAAACAATGAATTGTCGTCGTTTAGTGTATATAGAAAGCCCACACCCACAGACTGATATATAACTAACTGATTACTCACACCATTTACCGGCACATAAAACAGCTGCTTTTAAGTATATGGTTCACAGATTAGTTAATTTGCCATCAACTAAGGTCAGCTACGAGAAAGAACTAGAACATGTTTACGGAGTTGCGATATTTAGCGGTTATTCTGAGGGATTAATAGGCAACATAGTCCAGCAAATGAAATACAAGAAAATTAAGTAATTGAGAGCTACCCTGGAAAGCAACAAACCCCAACAACGGAGGGTTAAAACAACATACCAGGTGTCTTAAAATTCCCAACCCCCCTATAATTTTGTTTATTAATGGAAATATACACATTTGCTTTGGGGATTGTTAACAAGAACAAAAATAGAGTTTTTTGGTGTATCGTAAATTTCAACAGCTCCCCCGAAAATGGGGTATTTTGGGGGTAAGTCGAAAATGTTAAAGAGAACCCCCTATTGAGTGACACCTCATTTTAAAGGCCTTGATAAAATAAGAAGATTGGCACAAAGCGCAGGTCTGTAGGTTGACTCTATCCAACACAACTTCCAATCACTTTGGACTTTGGCTTGATGCAACCTTGCTTTGTTATTCATAACTGTGCATGTTTGTCGACTCCTAATAGTAAAAAGTCCAGTACCTGGGAATTCCAGAGGGCTAGCTTTACGGTTTGTTTACTAATTACTATGTTTTATAACTTAGATTGAGTGATCTGCTGGATTAAACCTTTGTAAAAAATAATAGATCTATCATCTTTAACATTTCAATGTTATTTAAATGGGGACAAATTGTAACTTTGATTGGCCATTGTGTTGGATAGAGTCAACCTACAGACCTGCGCTTTGTGCCAATCATCTTATTTTATCAAGGCCTTTAAAATAAGGTGACACTCAATAGGGATTCTTATTTGAAATTTTCGAATTACCCCCAAAACTCAGGGGGCAGGGTTTAAAGTTTACGATACACCAAAAAACTCAATTTTTGGTCATGTTAACAATCCCCAAAGCAAAATCTCTCTATTTCCATTAATAACAAAAATAATAGGGGGGGGGATTTTAAGACACCTGGTATGATCCAGCTAGCAAAATATGCAAATTTAAATGCAGCTTGTCAGCTGAGAGTAATCTTGGTAATATGTTAGGAAATCCTGAAGATAAACTTCAAGAACTGGACAAATCTGAAATGTATTGTATAAACCGTGAAATGTGTCCGAAAAAAAAATACACGCCAAAACAAAAGAGTCATGCGCTAGTTACAATAACGCTAGGCATTAGTTAACGCCTTACTCATGCAACATAATCTTAAGGTTTAACGTGAAACACTGTTAGGTTAGTTATAGTTAGATTATTGTAGTTTGTGCATCACTATTGAAGGCGACTTTGTCGTTGAAACGCGTTTGAGTTAATAAACGTATTAGTCGTGATATTCTGTGTTCAAATATTTTCTCACAAGTCAAGCTCAATATTTACTTACACTTGACAATATTGAGGCCTTAACGTAAACATTTACAATTTTTTAACGTATAGAAATAATGAAATGACGTTTGGAATAATTTTGAGTGATCAAAAATTGTATACTGTCTTGCTTTTTACCAGAACAAATCGTAGGAAAAATAAGACTTATGGAGTTTGCCTCAGCCCTGTGTACGGTCTACATTCCACCATAACCCCTAACTACCGAACAGACTCCAACAAGTGTGTGTCAATCGATTTAACTTCACAAGTAGTATCACAATACAAAATTTCATCAAATCTCAAAATACCGGAGTGCTTGCAATCTTGTTGATACTAAAAAGTTGTGCCTCTGAATATTTTTCTAAATGGAGAGTATATCAATTTAACCAAATAACTATAGTAAAATATACTGAAAATGATTTGACATTTTTTAAATCTTATTAATCCAATATATCAACAGAATATTTTGGAGAAAACTAAGAGGATATAGTTTTAACAGCCTCCTCTCTATTTTAATGAAGTTATTTTTAATATATTGCATACTTTAAGAGAATGCTACACTGAAAAGTGGTAGTTTTGTGTTTAATATGCATTATATAAGTTTTCTAAATTTGTTTTGTGTAAGGAATAATGTAAAACATTAAACTAAAAAACTTTACTTTTGAAAATTATATCATACGGGCAAAAAACATTAAAACGTAAAAATTCAGCATACATGAAAATTTATGATATTCCTTAATAAGGCACTATATTGATTTTTGTGTTATTTTAAAGAGTACGCTGTCTTCTTGAAATTTAGGTAGATTTATGGTGGTAGGAGTGTAGTTTTTGATTGAAATAACTAAAATAGTAACTTTTTTAAATTGCTTTTTTATCAAATTTTTAGTTTTTTGCATCTAGGCTGTTTACAAACACGAATATATCTGCATTTGAAGAAAAATACCTCCAGAATAAGGGGTTAATATTACAGTCTTAAAGCACTTATTTTGAAATATATTTTTTTTTTCTAAGAAACACGGAAATTTTACCAAACATTACCATGTTATTCAGCAGGTCAAAACTATAAAATAATACAATTTATGTAACTTGTGACCTATTTTGCGTAGTTTAAAATTTGTGTGTATGCGTGTTAAAACATATATATTATCTCAAGAACGCTTCAACATAAATTCATGAAACTCGACGACATTGGTTTAAATAAATTTGCTAAATTTTATATAACTGATGTTATCTATTTCAAGATGGCGGCGTTTCAAACTTTTCATAGTAAAGTATTAAAAAAAACCTAAAGAATTTATGAAAACATGTTAGTATACAAACAATATAGACAATTCCATCAATGTATGATTTTGTATCATTTACTTAAGGAAAACTGAGAAAACACTATAATTCCAGCTGAAAGAAGTTTTCATGATCACTTTCCGTGAATGTAGTCACCGAAAACTACTTTTAGACAGAATTATTGTATTTTTTTTTAGTTCCCCTTAACTAAATGGCACAATAATTATACATCATTTGATTTGTCAAGCGTTATTCAATGTCAGTCTCCAGAAATTTTTAATTTCCATATTTTTTACACAAAAATGTATATTTATAAATAACGTTTTGTACAAGACTGACATTTTTACCACTTATTCTAGATATGTTCTTCTTCATATGTAGGTAGGTTTACGTTTGCAGTTTAGAAGCCAGCAAAATTTGTACAATAAACTTAAATAAAACTAACTTTAAAGTTGGCTCTTACAAAAACTAAACATTGTACCACCATAAATCTACAAACATGTCATAAAGACATCAAGAACTTTTAAAAAAATATGAATTTAAAAGTTCCTCTGCAATTTAGTGATATTTTGACGTTTTAATTTTGTTAAATATGGTACAATTTAAAAAAGGCAGATTTTATATTTTTTTGTATTTTGTTTACTATTTCTTCTATAAACAATAATTTGTACAAACTTATATAATGCAAATAAAAAAAAACAGCCCTTTTCAGTGTAAGGTCCCTTTATTATAATGAATTAATTACGTATTTTGTACACAATGAAAATAAAAATGAAAATACATTTTATTAAAATTTTTAGTGTTACCAATCTGTGAAAACAAAATCTCCAATTACTACCGTAAGTAAAAATTTTATATTCTCGTAAATTATTTAAATCGCGAAACGTTTTATCATATCAAAAATCATCACGGGAATATTATCATCCCCCCGGACCTACGTGTTTTCGAACCACTAAAAAAACCTCACAAAATTAAAAAACAAAAATTGCTACCCACACTTCGTCAACACTGTTTTGTAATTGTTCATTAATCCACTTTTGTCAAACACCGAGAACGGAACACAGAACTGCGTGCGGGCAAGTCGTTTACCGACGGTATACTGACTGCCCCGGCACCTCGACGCTCCATCCCCTCCCCCACCCTGATACTACCCCCGTCGTAGCGGCGCTGAACAATCCTAACCCAAAAAGCGAAATCCCCTTGTACGACAAGCTGAACTTGTATCATCCC
Organism: Philaenus spumarius; assembly: GCA_018207615.1. NCBI lineage: Eukaryota > Metazoa > Arthropoda > Insecta > Hemiptera > Aphrophoridae > Philaenus > Philaenus spumarius. Next base: position 12,163 of record JAGFPH010019177.1, read on the forward strand.
CCGTTTATTTCGTTGGACGATTGCCGGGTTATATTTATCGTTTTCATATTGTAAAATAATTTTCATCCCTGAAAAGTTTGTTAAAACATTTACAAATGTGATTTTTTTTATTACAAAAATTTATTAAATTAACTAGTATACCCCAGTGAAAAATCACAGGCTGGTTAGTTAGATACACATTAGAAATACACAATTAAAAAAAAACTATTTACAAACAACATTAAGGCCTACTTATCTAGGCCTACCGAAAGAACCCCATACTATAATCTACACTGAGTTTGTTTAAGTATTACAGAAGACGGGTAAAATCAGCTGTTAAACGAATAGGTAGACCTATTTCTTTTTTAAATTTGTATAAACAAATATATTGATGATAAAAGGTTATATTTATATATAGTTTATAACCTTAAAGCAAATATTATAGTATTTATTAGTGCTATAACTCATATTTAAAAACATATAAACTTCACAAGAAACTATAACGATTGAAGTTGTAAACATAACCCCAAACTATAATCTACACTGGGTTTACAGATGATGGGTGAAATCAGCTGTTATATTATGTTACATACGTACGCACACTCGCTTTTATAGGAGTTGATAAGCATACAAGTAAAGTTGTAGTTTTGCATTATTAGCGAATTTCCATAGGAAAAATGAGCTATTTTAGTGACCTAATGGTAAGATCTTAGGTCGGGAGTAGTCAATATGCTCCGATTATGGTCCCCAGGACACGTTTTGGGGTGTTATTTAAAATTATATAATATGTACATACGTATATATATATATACAGAGTGTTCATAAAGTCCGTTTAACCTCCATATTATATTTGTTACTGAAAACAACATAACAAAACTTTGTATATATATCTTGTGTTTCACAACAGGACACATTTTTTGACATATCTGACCCTCTATGATTTTGCTGAGGTTAGGGGATTAAGGGGCTTAACAATTTCAAACTTAAAGGTAGGTCATGCAATACACAATTGAAAATCTTATTAAAAAAGAAACACAATGGCGCAAACTAGAGCTTAATAGCTTATTTCGTTTCAAAGTAATACACAATAAAAGTTCTGGAAAATAACATACAACCTACTTATTCCTATTAAAAAATTATTAACCTGCTTTGATGTTATGATAACAATATGATTTTCCCGAACTTTGATCGTCCATTACTTTGAAACGAAGCAAGATACTAAGCTCTAGTTTGCGCCATCCTGTTTCTCTTTTAATAAGCTTTCCAATTGTGTATTACATGAACTACCTTTATTTTTGAAATTGTTTACATCCCCCCCCCCCCCCTCCCCCCCAATCAAGCCACCTAAAGTCATAAAAAGGTTCAGATATCTATATAATAAAAATGAATTGCTGTTTCTTTGAAATCGCATCAATTGAGAACTGCTGGACCAATTTGGCAATTTTTTGTTTTAAAATGTTCGTAATAGTCCGAACTAGGTTTTTATATAAAGAAAAATTTGAAAAGTTTCCCGAAAAAGTTTCAAATTTGGAAAAAACTAAACAGCCTCTTTTGTATGGACTCAAGACCATAGCGCTCAAAAACAGCTGTTCGTATAAAATGCTTAGTAACACATGTTTGTTTACATTCATTACCATAGCAACTTTAGCAAATTTATAATCAGTTTATTATTCTTCAAAACCAATAGCTTTTTAGATAAGATGGACAAATTAAAAGCAAACACAAACAAAAATCAATAAAACATGCTTAGGCCTACTATATTGTAATTCAATTTAAACATCGGTTGTTACATATTATTATAAATAAAACAACTGTTATGGATCAAAAACTGAACATAATTTTAGGTTAGGCCTACAATGAACCAAAACACTTTTATTTGCAACCAATTTCACTAATTTATAATCGGGTTATTATTCTTCAAAACCAAAACAGCTTTTTTAGGTTAGATTGCCAAACAACACAAACAAAAATCAACGAAAAATGCTTACTGTAGGCCTATTATAATTCAATTCAAACATCGGTTGTTACATATCTATTTGCTTACATGTATGCTGTTTAAAATATTGTTTATATAAATTGTTGACATAAACACCATTTGCAATTCAATAACTTAAGTCAAAAGAATGAAATTTGATAACTACCCTTAAAATTAAATAAAGCAATAGCGAAGCATTGCCGGGTCCACTAGTGTAAAATAAATGTGTCCTGTTATGCAATACAAGATATATACAAAGTTTTGGTAAATTATTTTCAACAATACAAATAATAAAGGGGGTTGAAGGGACTTAATGAACACTCTATATGTGTTATTACACTAACGGATGCATTTTAAGTCAAATTTGGTAAACTTTGGTACACACGTTTTTACGTTGGTATTTTACGTTTTGTTAAAGGAACCAGACGAGATGATAGACAGTAAAGTTTATAAATGAAATCAATTTTGGGACAAGCTTAAAATACAAACTAAAATAAAACGTTCAAAAAAGGAGATTAAAAGAATCCATTTCTTATGGTGCCAAATATAATAAGGAATGTTTTACAGTTATTTATATACTTACTGGTAAAGCACGGACTATAAAGGAAATATTTTTAAAACAACCACTTTAGCAGACACTTTGAAAATACGATAGTGAATATTATATAATTTGAATAAATTAGAAGTGACAAAATGCCTCTTCTATTTTAAGAACAGCTTCACGAGAAACTTTGAGTGGAATGCGTCTGAGGAGAGCTGATAAAGAGATGTCATTATTTTAAAACAACTCATTTAAGTGAACCCTGAACTCGATTATATACAGAAAACTTCCAAGAACCAGATACATAACATAAAGTTAGGCAAGATAAAATGGTTCCTTACTGGATACGTTTGAAGAACACGTCTCGATAAATATATAACATGAAATATTTTAATATAACTAAAGCTATGATAATTGATGTTGAACTAGAGTTTGAAATGAATATAATTAATGAAATAGCTGTTAGCAGAGTAAACATTTCAATCTGTGTACATAAAAGACTAGGGGAAACTTCTGCGTGCTCCGCACGCCAACACCGTTGGAACCTGCAGATCATGTTATGTTTTCTTTATAATACAGGTGTAGGATTAATAATAAACAAAAACCTAAGATGGTAAATAATGTTATATGTTCAAATCAAATTATTTCGTATACTTTATACCAGCAGTTACAATAGAGGTTAAAAGAACCAGCAAGGCTCAGTTCTATCCTTTAATAAAAAAAATAACCTAACAGTTAGAAATACAAATAATTGCTTCAAAGTTTGTAATGAGCTGTTAATGTAAATATTGGAGAAAACAGTTGTTTTTTCTGTTACTTTATTCAATTGGTTGCTATGGCAATAAATGTAAATACTCATCAGTTTTTA
>JAGFPH010019180.1:0-11199 GCA_018207615.1 Philaenus spumarius
ATAATCTGATTAAAAAAACCTGACAATACATTTTTTAAGAAACCGTGAATATTCATTTTAAAAACATGTGAAATAATAGAATTTAAAATATCTAACATAATTTTTTTACAAAACCGTGAATATTCGAAAACATGTGGAAAAGGAGAAAAAATAAAAGCGTGACAAAGGGTCGAAGAACTAGTGGATCTACACTAAAGTAATCAGAGGCGCTAACCGTTAAGCCCTAAAATTAAGCAATATAATTTGTGCATTTGAAGATAAGAATAATATTGAATTATATAATGTGTATCGAAAATTCGGAATATGTAAGTATTTAGATGCATAAAACTAATAACTCTATATAATCTTACAACCTTTCTATCATCTAGAAAAAAGACATTTAGGTCCTATCAGGATTTAGCAATTATTTCTCGACTTTAAAAACAATTGTCTATAGTTCATTTCACCTCAGCGTGAGGCAAATAAAAATGACCGTAATAAAACCCTTACCCTTAGGCCTATTGTGCGACATCGGGGATGGGCACTTGTCGACTGCCTTTGTATTAGAGTTATTGCTGTTTGTCCCAGTGTCATTATGCAAACTTTTTTAATTGAAAGAAAAACTTAAAACAAAATATATCATTCGCTGTGTTTTGATCGCGTGATTATTTTTATACCAAATATGAAGGAAATCGGTTGATTTTGGGGAAGGCAAAGTAAATAGTTAAATCCTATGTGTTTTCAAATATTTTTTATCATCATGAATACGGAAATAAATTTACATTGAATAATGATGTTGAGTTTTATAAAAACCTCTTACTTACTACTGTACACAATAATCATCACATTATAGTGGCCTGACAGTTTTTTTGTTAATTAAATGCAGTATTAAAATATAGACATAAAGTAATATTATTAAATAACTGTGCTATACAGGCTGTCCCATAAGTAAAGTGCCAAACTTCGGGAATGGTTCTATGGGTAAAAATAAAAAGGAAATCAAGAATAACATTTATTCCAAAAACGCTTCAAGATTATCGGATGAAGGATAATAGGTAAGTTATGTGCAATATTAGGTTTGTTTAACCCGGCATCCTATCCCATCACAGTAAACACGACAATACTGTGGTTACGTATGCTGTTATAATCTTTAACTTAGCTATTATCCTTCTTCCGCAGGAAATGGACTTCCTGATGGACACCAGTCATTAAGGGATGTTAAATTAAAAGATGTCATTAAGTTCAGTTGTAGATGTTTTGTAGTTCAGTTGTAGATGTTTTGTAGTTCAGTTCAGGGTTGGAAGTGTTGCAGATTATTTTTGCAGTGGAAGTGAAAATTCAGCTAAGTGAATCTAGTGAGTGCGATGGCAGAAGTTAGAGTTTCGTCTCCAGAGAAGTACGTTAGCCCTAGGGAGAAACAGGCGGTTATTTACTCGAGTGGTGAACGACGGATTATTTTATACATTTACGGAGTTTTGCGGATGGAAAATCCTGAAATGTCCAAGAGAGATGTAGCGGAGAGAGTAGGTGTGTTGACAGGATGTAGTAGAGCAACTGTTGAGCGGTTAAGAAAAGAATTAGACAACGGACCTCCTGTGACTCCGGGAAAGAAACGGCCTTATCAGATGGGAAAAAGAACAAGAATGGTAAGATATGACGATTTCCAAAAAAATAACATTAGAAGAAAAGTACATTCTTTGCTGCGACTGAATATTCCACCCACAGTAATAAAAGTTACTAAAATGATCAATGAAGACCCCGACCTTCCACATGTGAATATGAGTACCACGTGGCGACTGATGTTGGACTTGGGATTCAAGTTTGAGAAAAGACAACGCAGATCTATTCTCATCGAAAGAGACGACATCGTACTTTGGCGAAGGAAATATCTGAGTGAAATAAAGAAATGTAGAGAAGAAGAAAAGAAAATCTTTTATCTCGATGAGACATGGTGTAACACCGGGCATACAACCAAGAAAGCGTGGACACCCAGCTATATTAAGTCAGTGAAACAAGCACACATGAATAGCGAAACAACGGGCTTAAAGAATATTCCTGGGAGAGGCGGAAGGCACATTGTTGTTCACATTGGCAGCGAAGAAGGTTTTTTGAAGGTCCCCATCAGCCCCTCAGGAACAGACGACGCTCGGTGGGTATTTCGTGCCAAAAAGACGGCTAAAATCGACGGTGCTACACATCATGACGAGATGAACGCCGCTGCATTTGAAGGATGGTTTTCAGGGGTTCTACATTTACTCCCCCTATCTATGTGGGAGTTGGACAACATATGCGATGAGGTACAAGACAGAATCATCGTAACGAATGCGGGTGACGACGAGGACACTGATGAAGAGGACTGGTACAGTGAGAGAGAAAGTGATGGATCTGATGACGAGTTGGCCGTCCCTTTGTAAATATATACGAGATTTTGTATCTATAGGTTTTGTAAATTTTTTAGATAATGTATATTTAATTTTTATATAGCACCTATTTCAGGCAAATTTAGCATAAAAAACAGAACTGAATCCTGAATAATTACTATCAAAAATTTGTCTGTATCACGTTGTTAATTTAGTCTACTATATAGGCTTAAATTAATTAGCTAAAAAAAAAGTATAATATATTTAAAACAGCTCCATTAGGTCTAATAATACAAAAGTCAGTTTTTACAGTAGACCTATGCCTAAACCTAGACCTAATAGCCTAATTGTTTTACCCTAAATGCTTATCATTGTCGTTAATCAAACAATAACCAAGGCTTTATGTTTTGAATTGAAAACTCATAAAAAATACTTTACTCTTTATTTGGGCATTGGGCATTGAAAATTGATAACAAAATCAACCCCAGTATTATTAAATAAGCGTAAGTCCTTATAAGGGAATATATTAAATTTATATGGCACACCTACGTCATTGAAATAAATAAAATAATATTACTCTATTGACCACATTAGACTAATAACTTAATGAACCAATAAAGTAGCAATTTTTCACAAAACTAGATAGTTCAAAGAAATTTCAAGATTTCCGTTAAATATACTGTATTAGTCAAATTATATTAAATTTATAAATTAAATTAAAGATAATTAATAGACTATCATTAATGATGTACTTGTTTTGCCTGTCCCTAAATAGCCTATTAAAATTTTGTTTAGTGTGCAAGTAGCTAGAAGGAATAGCCTATGTTTAATTTTTATCCGTGCTATGTACTGCAATAAGATGTGTAATTTTATATTTTCGTGTAGCCCATGCTCTGTTTGTCTATAATATTAAGATATATTTAATTTTAATTGTATTTTATGCACGATGTATATAGAACAGTTATTTAATAGTTTTACATTATGTCTATATTTTAATACTGCATTTAATTAACAAAAAAACTGTCAGGCCACTATAATGTGATGATTATTGTGTACAGTAGTAAGTAAGAGGTTTTTATAAAACTCAACATCATTATTCAATGTAAATTTATTTCCGTATTCATGATGATAAAAAATATTTGAAAACACATAGGATTTAATTATTTACTTTTCCTTCCCCAAAATCAACCGATTTCCTTCATATTTGGTATAAAAATAATCACGTGATCAAAACACAGCGAGTGATATATTTTGTTTTAAGTTTTTCTTTCAATTAAAAAAGTTTGCATAATGACACTGGGACAAACAGCAATAACTCTAATACAAAGGCAGACGACAAGTGCCCATCCCCGATGTCGCACAATAGGCCTGAGGGTAAGGGTTTTATTACGGTCATTTTTATTTGCCTCACGCTGAGGTGAAATGAACTATAGTCAAAAGAAATGTAGTTTGTATCGATGTTACTGGTTCTCTTCAATTAATTACCATAAAAATATACTAAAATATTCCCGTTGGCCTAATATTCGATCATTTACATATTTTATTTTATAACTATGCTATTTTAACAGAACAATTGAGTTTTAGTTAAGCCTATTGTAAACCAATCGAAGCAAAATAATTTACTTATTTCTAGTCAGTACTAATGTTATCTACTTCTTTATCTATATGCAAGTTCATAAAGATCTCAATGATTTTAAATAAGTCCAATGGTAACACTTGGCTTGATATAACCTTTTCGTTTACTACCATACATGCTAGAAGTAAACACAATAATTAATTGCCCAATTTCGATATTGCTACACAATTCTGAAGGTTTAGCCTTTTATAGGCCTACATTTTATTTTTTAAATATATTTAGAAATTGTTATTTTCTTAGATTAGACGATATTGTATAACTTATTATATATGAGAGCAATGTTTTCTAATTGCAACCTTTAAGCAGCTAATTCAACTAATAGGAAAGTAAATGATGAAGATATAAAGCACTCGTACATCATGTATTTTAGGGTAAAAAATATGCATCTATTGGTAGTTTTTTTTTTTAATTTTACATTATTTCTACAAAAATTAAACTTAATTAACCTGTGCTCTTTACAGTTTTTATTGTTACTGTCTTGGTGGGTAACTTATCAATTTGACTTGAACGATACTATATACTATTTTATAGTTTCTTACACTTTTTAAGTATCCTATACAGGATCTTTTTTTAAACGGGCCACCATTGGTACCTTGTAAATTATAAATCTGACAGCAAACTTTAAATGGGGAACCTTTCCTTGTTTTTTGAGAAATTTAAAAATATGTAGTTAAAATATATGTAAATTGCCGCCATTTTCTAATATGCAGGTCAACTTCAACTTTAAAATTTTTTACGTAACACCCAGTATTTTGTGATGATTTTGGATTTTACAAGTTATTTTAGGACTTTTTTTATTTTTGGTGTTTGTTTTTATATGAATAACCGTTTAAACGTTAAAGTGGTATAACGTTAAAAAAAACACTATTTGAGTGGAAGATATTTTTGTATGGAAACATTCTGAACCATGAAAACGCTCTTAACACTAACAAAACATTATGTTCTTATTGTTTTAAACGCTATTTATTATGGTTCTAAAAGAAACGTATTTGTTGATTTTTAAAAGTTATTTGTTTGTCAAAGTTTAACAGTTTTCTAGACATGTATTTGGATTCCTTATTAAAAACTCTGCTATTCGTAATTGGGTATTAAGATGTACCTACAAAGTCAATTACCTCTTCCCTTTAATGTAACAACTTAACATTTACTCTACTACATTTTACTCGTTTCTCGTAAAAAAAATTGTCGTTTCGGCAACTATTCACTGATTTGGCTCGAACTACAGACTATTTTACTAGTCCTACAGTCTTAATAAACTTCTTGAGTAGCCTATATCCCTATTTGGTTATATTTAAGTAGAACGTGCTTTCTATTAGCAAATATGCTACAATACACACATATATTTTTGTGCTTCATACGTATTATAGGAACTATTAACTTTTTCCTACAGTTGCGACAGAAATTCGCAATTTAAAGAATAAGGTTAGTCTGGAAGTACCTACTTGGAAGTTCTACCAATATAGACATGTTCAGAACTAAAAACTTGTAAAATTGTAATTTACCAAATTATTTAGTTCCTGTAGTTTTTTTAACTGTGAAAAAAGTTACTTTCCGTAAAAAACGTAAGTATCTATTATATTTTTTACTTACAAACTGTGTGCATTTTATTATCTTGGAAAACTAAGTTATGCATGGATTTTACTTCAAAACCCTTTATATTTTTCACAAGCAAACAATCTTTTGAAAAGTCCTGTGCAATTAGAAGTATGCCTAGGTATCAAAAACGTAGTGGAAATAAGTCATATTTTTTATAATTCCAGACTAAAATATGAAAATTGTAGGTTAACAACTTTATTTAAGGTAGGTAATCTTATAACTAATGACATACATTTTAATATATATCCTTACGATTCCATTTACCTTATATAAAGGTATCGGGGCTACGATGTTGTGTGAGCTTAGATAAGATAATTTTGTTGAATTATAAGTCAATCTTATCCTGAACCACTAGTGTGAGCTGCATATAGGCAAACAACAAAATAAAGTGTTAATCCCTATTACAAGAAACAAAATAATGTCTTTCAAAAGTAGAAACTAGGCTCGAAATCGTTCTTGAATTAATAATTATTAAGTTTAATGTTCTATAAACATTTTCTTATTAAGTTTATAATCTAAATGTATAACAATCACAAGATTTAAAGAACGGTACCTACATAACAAATTTTCTACATTCAAAATGTGTTCATTCATAATGATAAATGTTAGAGTAATATCGTGACAAAACTAACTGGGCAATAGAAAATCACAATTCATTTAGTAATTCATTCGAATCTCAATTCATTTAGAGTCAAATCATTTCAATTTGACATGAATTATAGAAAGTAGTGTTGTCACGGGTTATGGTGAGTAGAACAGACAGCACTGACTGAAAACCCCTTATATTATTATATCTATTTTAGCCGAACGTTCAATAAAACTAAGAAATACTTTTCTTTATATGTTCTATATGATTGATGTACAAACATTAAAAAAACAATCAAATTCAAAATTGACGTTTTTCCGCAATCTAAAATTGTTACTCGCCACCATAAAACCACTCTTACTATATAGGCCTACCATTATTACACCCGTACATCTACCAAATTATAAAATATTATGAAAATCATTTGAGTGATATTATTTAATAAGAACAGTTGTCTGGAGAGAAAACAAAATAAATCTAAAACCTTATATTATTATACCTATTTGTAGCAGAACATTGAATAAAACAAAGAAATACTACTCTTCCTATGTTCCATTATGATTAATGGGCAAACACTCAAAAACCAATAAACTCCAAAATAAACTTTTTATCATAATCTAAAATTGGTACTCGAAACTATAAAACTATTCTTACTATGTACCATTATTACACGTGTTCATACATCTACCAAATTCTAAAATATTATGAAAATCGTTTGAGTGATATTAAATAAACGTTAAAAATAGTTATTTGGAGGGAAAACAAAAGAAACCGTGTATTATTGTATCTATTTGACCGTTGAAAAAATAAATACTACTCTTACCATAATAAAATAAATTATTTACATAATACAATATCTACAGCGGTTTATTTATTAGAAAACATATTTATATGTCTAGGCCTAAAGCTAAAATGTTTGTTCAGATAATTACTATCATTAAACAGGTTCCTATTTGAAAATAAACGGTATCAGGAAACTGACACATACTTTCTCCCTCATTATAGAAACTTAATAAAAAAATACTATTACCAATTTATTGTGATTTTTTTTATTTTTAACAGTCATTTTCCCATAAAAATCCATAAAATAATGGAAAAATCAACTTTTCTCAAAAACGGCTCGAACGATTTTGATTAAAATTTTACAGTTTATAGAACTTTAGGTCCCTAATAAACTATAAAATTTTAATAAAAATCGTTAGTGCCGTTTTTGAGAAAAGTTAATTTTTCCGTTATTTTATGTTTTTTTATGGGAAAATTACCCTTAAAAATAAAAAATTCACAAAAATGAAAAAAACGCCTGGAGATACCGTGAATTAGTACCTCCATACCAAATTTCATCAAAATCGGACGACTGGTTTAGGCTCTAGGTCTGATAACATCCACACAGACACACAGACACACAGACACACAGACACACACACAGACATCACTCCGAAAACCACTTTTTTAGGTTCAGGGGGACCCAAAACGGATATTTCCACCAAAAACTCAAACTCGAAAATTTTGACGAATACAATACTTTCTCCATATACTATGGTATAGGGGGAGAAAGTAAAAAAGGATTTAATTCCTATAATATCAATATATAAAGAGTTTTCATAGTTTTATTAAAGGTTAATGCAAATGAAAAATTAACTAATAATTAACTGTTTTTATGTTGAAGCAATTTAAAGTTTGTACAAGATTGTATAGGGACCAACTGTGTCCTTATCATTAATTCACGTGCAACGATATTGCTGATTGATCAGAATGAGTCCTAAGTAATTATATAGTCTGTAGTCCTAGGCATGAATAAATGCGAGTATAGCAAGCAGGAAATAAATAAATGAGAGGGGCCAGTTTTGGGTTTCCTACCTTGTCTAGCTCAGCCCATTTCCGCTAGGTCTACTTCTTTTATAATCGGCTACCGTCAAAAACCTCAACATTAAATGTCTAGCATTAAATATGCTTCAATGATAATGCAACTAAATACAAGCCCATCCTGTCGTTTGCTCTGCCATTAACTTTTTGGAAATATTATTATAATTATAAATGCAGACTCAGTTAAGACATTCACTTACAGTTTGATAAACATAGCGCATAGGTGTTTCTATATTGAAAATTAAGTAAAATCAAAATCATAAGTTTATAAAGTGCAGCTGATTCAAAATTTACGTTTGGGGTACAAATAAAACTTTATCGTTTTATTGTTGTAGCAGTTCTGTTTATCCAATAAAAATGAGTATTTTGTTTTTGAGGTAAATTTTACATGCAGCAAGTCCTATATGAATTAGGATACAGCTTATTACGAAGTACACCTTTATTTTCCAGTAATGTATGTATAGTCATAACCTATTGCTATTAATACATAATGTATTAAATTATCTATTTGCCTTAGCGATTATTCTAACTGTCAATTGTTTACAGCTGTTTCGCCTATTTGTCAGGCAAAAGCTTGAGTTGAGAATTTAATACTCAATTTTAATACAATTTTTAATAGCATGGCCTTCATCCGAAAGTTCTTCGATTTCAAGTCATTTACGAAAAACTGAAAGACAACAAACATTTCGTGGTTTTTCTATCTAGCGTCTATTGCTTTATTTAGAGTTACTAGGAAACTCAGTTTATTCTTTTTTGGAATGGAAAAAGTGAATTACACAATATATTTCCAGTTCTTTTTTTTTAATTAATGGAAATCAAGGCCCTTTTTAGCGATATTAGGCCTAAATTCTGCGTCAAGTTTCGCCTTAGTATTGAACACTATATTTTATTATGCATTTATGTTATCTGAGTCTGTTTAATTTAAAGTGAACGGTCTACGGGCTAATAACAAACCTGAATCAGCTGGTTTATACGTTATCAACGTTATATCTTGTACAATAATGTTATAAAAAAAATAAACAATATAAAATGTACAATAATAACAATGTGTGAATTGTTGTTACAATGTGTGTTTAATTTCAATATTTCCTCTCATTTTATAAATTTGTCTGCTAAAAATTAGTGTAATAAAACTCCATCATAAAAAATATTTAAAGCTATTTAAAATTAAGATAAAATTATAAGTATTAAGTGCTAGCTTTTGGTCATTGGAATTTTGCACATTTTATGTGTTCGTTTGACTATATTAATTAATTGTCAACGAATTAATAATAATTCATTATAATAAACGAATTAATAATGAATCCCAAATAATTATGGGAATTCAAACAGTAATTGTAAAACTAATGAATATTTTTTCAACACCTTTAAGTGATCAGTACACATGATCAATGTACTGCTAATTCCTTCCTTGCATTTCACTACCAAGCCAGGCTACCGTAATAAACTACTACTGAGTTCACATGTACAAGCATTGTATTTGGTATGTATTCATCTTCTTAAAAATACACCTGTGATGTGGCGGTTATCTTGGAAAATGAATATTAAATTTTACAAGAATTAAGAATTTTTGCCGTTTTGTAAAGCACTTTTGTGCAAATTTTGTTTATGTAAATAATGTAGTAATCTTGTTTTTGTTTTATTGTTTTATTGTTTTATTTTGTGTTGAGAAATGGCAACTTTCTAAACTATACCTATATACCATTATTTCACAAAAATTATATTGTTAAAATAAATTTTTGAATAAATATTAATACAATTGACATATTTACTGTAAAAAGTATTTTCAAAGCTCTAATCACTTTTATTACTACTTTCAATTTCATAAAAAAAACATATATTTTTTACTTATTCGACCTATTATATTCAAAATAGGCTTACTCAATAAAATCATTTTGTTAAAAAACCAAAAGTGAATTAATTTTAATTATTTATAATTGTCACATTTAATGTAAAAAGTATTTTAAAAGATCGACACTCTATTATATTTATTTTTAATTTCACTACAAAAAAATAATTGATTGATTTTTCTGACCGATTATATTCAATATAGGCCTCCTCAATGAAAAATTTGTATTTTATTCTCTCAATAATTTTTTTCGCATTCTCTGGTTTATTCTGAACAAAATGATATATAATAAGTTATGTTTACTGTTTATAGTATTTTTTTATCGAATTTACAAAAATACTTCTTCAGTTATATTTTAATTGGACTGGTGGAGGAGCAAAGTGTCAAATAAATAGAGCGCAAAATGTTAATAGATCACCATGGGTTCCAACAAAAATCTCGAAACAAAAAATTCAATACAGTAAAACAAACCATGGGTAAACTTTCTTCGGTGGCCTAGATTGGTAGCGAAATCCATCGAAGGCATCAGCAGTGTAACATTTAAAAATTCACATAAAATATAAATGAAAAGAAAAAAGTTATGTTATTGGTATGAAACTGTTCAGGAAATTCCAATCTTTAAATTAAAACACAAATTTCTTTATAACTTCCTTTAACAGTATCAAAATTGTTTTCCAAATATTACATTTTATGGTTAATCGGTTAATTTTATTGAAAATTGCTACGAACTAAAGTTGTAGCTCTTTTTGTGACAAACATCTTTTATTCACAACTTTTTTTTATAGGATGAATAGATTGAGTTATGGGGGGGGGGAAACGCCATGGCGCATGGTTTTTGGAGGCCATTTTCTAGTAAAGGTTGTTTTGCGAGGACTTTTAGTATGTTATTACAGTAGCTAAATACAACATACATACCAAATCCCTAGCTTATAAGTTTTTTTAGGTAATTTGTCTAACATGACTGGACTAATTACTGTCCAGGGGCTTTCTTTGTTTTTTTTTTAGTTTTTTGTAAATGAACAAACATTGGATAACATATTGACTTTAAACTTTGTATGAACGATTGCATGTGTTTAGTAATATTTCAAGTTTTGTGTCGAAATTTCAAAATTTTTCAAAATAAAGCATGTAGCAGGCTTTTACTGATGTTTTAGTTCATGTTGATATCTATAAGATTCTAGAACGAAAACCAAGCCGATATCGATTTAGCAGTTGGAAATATAAATATTAAAGCACCATATATGTCATATTCTTTATTTTAAATTTGTTTACAGATATTGACCATATCGATATGGAAACTGGTGTGCAAAAGTGGTGTTAATAAATGCGG
>JAGFPH010019182.1:0-15522 GCA_018207615.1 Philaenus spumarius
AGTTAAAAATAAAAATATTGTTACATAAAATATTATGTGTTTGGGTTCTGTTTTGTTCGTAACTTGTTGTGTTAGTTTACCATTAGACTAATGAAGAGTGGGAAGCACACTCAAGTTTAATAACCATTAAGGTATCGCTCCAATTAATTTTGCAAAAAATCAATAGTAAGTACATACAACTAATCCGTGTACATAGATGGATCAGTAAACAGTCTACCAGTTGTGTTCCAGTTACCTTAAATTATCGTAATATTTTCTTGCATTAAAAATGCTGTCTTAACTTTCTTGCAATAAAAGTAAATTAAAACACAGTTCCACGATTTAATTAAATTACTGTTTATTTTGTTTTGTAAAACTCTATTGCCTTTCTTTGAGTTATCAAACCGATTGAAATGCTCTTGGATTTAATAGTTTAAGGTAAAGAAAATTAAAATTCAAGATAAGTTTAGTAGCGAAATTAACAAGAACGTGGTAGTTGTAAACATACAATTATATTTATTAGGATTGTAATTTTTCCCAGTGGAATCTGTCTGTCATTTTGAAAATTGTTGAAATAAATTGCTTGCGTTTGGTACACTTAAAACGTAACAAAACATTACATACAAAAAGCTTACGCTAAATTTGAACTCAATATCTTATCTATTTCTTGAGTTACAGTGAGTTTTTATTAAAACAAAAACAAAATGGCGGATTCGACTAACCTGAATTCGAATAAAGGTACAAAGAATGTTTTAATTTTTTCAGTGTATAAAATCTCATCCTATTGTGACTCTGTATAGGGATTAAATGTGCCCATAATACTTATGCAGGATTGAGAGTGGAACTATATTCAGAAAAGCCATTTAATAATTTATTTTGACTTTATTTCGACACGAAGTAGGCTGAATGAAACACCATTTTCCTAACAACTATGCTATCAATTAAAACCGCTTCATCGATATATACAAAAGCCAAATACCACTCACTCACTCACTCACTGACTCATCACGAAATCTCAAAAAACTACTGGGGGTTTTGAAATCTTTAGGGGGGGTTTGGGGGGGTCAAAGTTACTAAATCACGATTTCTCTAAAACTACCAAACGGATTGGAACGGAATTTGGTACGTAGCTACCTCTAGGGCCATAAGTGCTCCCTAAGAAAGGGTTTTAAAAAATTCGAAATTTTAGGGGGGCTTTGGGGGTGTCAAATTTACTAAATCACGATCTCTCCAAAACTACTGAACGGATTTTAAAAATCAATGTCAGGGTTTCACTACAACTGCAACACCGACTATCACAAAGACAAAACAGTTGAACTAGGTCCTATGACGACATGTAAATTGTGTACAGCTATGAAGTGGTGTAAATGACATGGTTTAGAACCTACGATTCATATCGTTACGACACACAAAATTACCATCATTTGTCGCATTTATTTCACCAAAATATATATGCAATAGAGAAACATTGCCGGGTCAGTTTGTTGTAAATATAAACGTTTGCTTTCTCAAGCCATCCACACACTATCGAACACGCTCCTGACGTCGTACCCAACGTCCAATCCGACGAGTTGGGTGTTGTCAACACAAGTCGGGTGAGTTGGGCATACCATCAGTTGAACAATGGATTTTGTAAGCCGTAGCTGTTTGTGCTGGTGTTTTATGTTTGAGAAATAAAAAGAAGAAATGCTTTCTTCGAGTTTCGAACTTTTTCATTTCTTTTCGGTACGATGCTCTAAGTGATTCAAAAGTCCCTTCCTTCAGTACATCGTACCCTTCTTTACTCATGTGTTTATTAAAATAGCCTTTGCTTCTTACGTCCCATAGAACCCGTAGTTCCCTCTAAAGTTCAACGAACTCTGACCAAAATTTGTTGTTGTTATTAAAAGAAATCATGTAACCTCAATCACAACACGTCTGTGCCACTAAACTAGGTAAACTGAGGTCTAGTCAGGCTAGACGCTTGACAGTATCCCAAAGACGTCCGAACACGTCGATCGGCTCAAGTGTTGGGGGTTGCTGTTCCGAGCGCTCATCAAAACGTGCTCGACCAATATGTTCGATAGCGTGTGGGTCGAATAAGTTGATTGGTCGAATGAAGAATTAGTCGAAGAGATATTAATGAGTTACTGTTGGTATAAGTTTCCAGCATCACCTAATCTGTATTTGTTCATGTTATGATTGTGTAGAGGGTTACTTGATATGATTCTAACATTATGTTTCATTGTTTACAGGTAGGTCTGTGCAATTTACTGAACGATCAGCTTTAATGGAACGTAAGTTTTATATTACTTGTACGGTAGTTCCGCTTGTGTCTCAGCAATGCAGTTCAAACATTATTTGTCTGTTTTATCTCGATATACTTTCCACAACCAATGCATCTGAAAATCTTTTAAAAAATCACTTTAGCAGCAGTTTTAATGACTTATTACGTTGCCATTGAAGTAAATTCCAGAAAACTTATAACTACAGGGTTTGATTCGCTCAACCCTCTCTTCAAAGCAAATGCAAACAAATTATTGTATATTACTACAATCGTTAATGATGATTGATTAGAGGAGATATTATTTTATTTTCATATATAAGAGAGGTAATTTTCAAGATATAAAATATGTCCGAAATTAATTCTGTATATGCCTAACCTAAACTTTTGTGACAGTTATGATCCAAATCAGCTGTTTTATTGAATTTTTAATGTGTAACAAAAGACTTTTGAATTATAATACAGTTAGGTTTTTTCATTGATTTTTTGTTGTTCGTTTTTATTTTGT
Source organism: Philaenus spumarius (assembly GCA_018207615.1). Classification (NCBI taxonomy): domain Eukaryota; kingdom Metazoa; phylum Arthropoda; class Insecta; order Hemiptera; family Aphrophoridae; genus Philaenus; species Philaenus spumarius. The sequence continues at coordinate 2,751 of JAGFPH010019182.1, forward strand.
TAACCTACCCTAAAAACGCTGTTGGTTGTAAAAAATAATTAACTGGTTCTAAATTTGTTAAGTTGATTGCGATGGCAATGAATGTAAATACATCCAAGAAACATGTGTTGGTTCAGTATAGGCCACATTTAGAATTTTGTTGCTATGCTCTTGATTCGAATCAGCTGTTTATCTGTTATAGAACTGCTATACCCCTTCACTTTTAGTAACAGTGAAATAATCACAATATTTATTAAAAGTGATTTAGCTACATCTTTTAGTAGCAGTGATTTAGTCGTAGATTTAATAGAAGCTATTACGTTGCAGTATAAAGTAGCAGCAATTTAATTGCAACTTTTGGTTGGAGCAATTAAGTTGCAACTGTTAGTAGCAGCGAATAATCAAATGACTTATGTTTTTGGAAAAGATAATATCCCAAAGTCTGTTCCAGTGCTTTATCCTGGAAGAGCTCTAAAATATTTATGAACCTATAAATCTTGGACGATAACGAATTCGCATTTAATAGCGTTCCGTTTTGAACAGAATATTTGCGTAGGCAGTGTAGTTCCAGAATGCAATGTTGAAATAGTGTTAAGTTTTTGTTTTGTATTTTATCACGGCCGTCACCGAGCTCACAACACCTTGTACGTAACTGAAAACGAACACTATAAAAAGCAACATTTAATTAGATTCGGAACAATCCAAACATATCATGCAAATGTATAACAGTAAATATGCATGAGGTGAATTTGCATGTGGACGATCCGGTGCGGGAATAAAAAAACGTTCATCATACCCTTGAACGTTGGAATATTTTAGTCGCCTATCATCCTGACTAAACTATTGATTTGAGGTTATATTTGCACGCAGCGATATTTCAAAGTTGTATTAACCAACACTAGCTGTAGCTCATTGTATATACTAGCTGGTTTGATACAGTCTCGATCATGTAAGTTTTAATTTAGTGAGAGCTAGGTAGATAGTTGATGTACTGAATAGTGCCTAAAACCGTTGACACATAATTAAATTCATCTCTTTCTTTATTAATTTCTCTCCCCCCTCTTTCTCACTCTGTACGACTCTTCTTTATGTCACTGACGTAATGATGCAAGGGAAGGATCGCAGTGAGCTTACCATTCTTAGGCCTATACATTGTTCTCATTTTCAAAGATTTAGTTTGTAGTACTTCTAACCTAAGAAGTGGTGTCTTTTTGCTTGCTTGGTAGCAGATGTTTTTCATAGCTTTTCTGTGTTCATCCTCTTCAGAAATCGAAAATGCTAGACTTCTTTTTGACATCTCTGTTATTATATGCTATCTGGTTCTTTCTTGTATGGTGGTGAATTCTTAGAAATGTCAGGCAGACACAAGATATAGGCTAATGTCAAATCATGACAAAAAACATGTCAATTAGGCCTGAATAGATGCACGAAAAAAGGTTTTGAAACTTTTTGAAAAACAACCTTCGTGTCAAAAAAACCTCCGAAAATCTGTTATTATTATTCTTATTAGCTAAACGGTAATTTTTGAATATAGCAGGGTACATTAAGGACCAATAAATAATGGTACATAAACATTAAGTACAAATATACCAAATTTTATCAAAATCATTATAGCTGGTTTTTTTTATAAAAAAATAATAACAGAGTTTTTGGGGGTTTTTTGGCCTAAAAGAGGGTCGTTTATCAACATATTTAACAGGCCTAATTGACATGTTTTGTGCAAATTTGTTTGAAATCGATAGAATAATTTTCTCTCTAGCTTTAATACATGTTCAATGAGTACTGTGGTGAATTTAAACAATTAATTAGAAACACTGAAGCCCCAACCACAAGTTCGGTGAATAAACTACACAAATAAACTGAAACACATTTATTAATAAAGTTATTCTAGTTCCCTGATGTAGGCTACATTTCGGTAACCAAGTTTCCATCATCGGAGGGTACTAAATCTAAACTAAAGCTAACAAGAATGAAACTATAAAACTAAACAGATCTCTTCTCCCCCCTTCTACCTCAGGTAAAAGTAAAAACACACAAAGTAATTTAACAACCTTATTAGGTTACTTTAGTAATAATGATCAGAAAATTGTTCTGAATATGTAATTTCAAATGTTAAGACAGTCCGAATGTGGGTGTATTTTCGTGTATAAAATTTGTTTTTAACTAAATTCATTCTTTGACCGAACTCAAAAACAAAGTTTGCGATTTTTTCCCTATTCAGTAATGCAAATATCAAAAATGTCAAAAGCTTAATCACCTTTCAGATAAAAGTAATTTCAATAAATTTTGATAATTTATGGCGAAAAATCTGCTTTATTGTGGATGCATATACGCGCTAAATTTGTTTTCCTACTCGAGTGTTTAGCCTGTACTCAGATGGCTATCACATCAACTTGTTGCTAGCGGAGGAATACTAGAAAAATAATATATCCGTTAATTTTGAAAAATGTGTGAGAGAAAGCTGTGTAGGCTATAAGAACAAGTACTCACATACATTGTCACTCATGCGCATTTCAGTACGTTTACAGTCAGGGTTATGTCTGCAACCGTCCAGTTTTCATCTTTATTTGCTAGCGGAAGAATGAATCGCACACAAACTCAATACTAGTAGTGAACAGCTCCGTCGCTTGGGGAGCTGCGGTAATTTCAGAAATATTTTGTCCCTCCTTCCGAGATTTAAAGTGAAAAGATGACTTCATACTTGTAATTTCGTCCAAAATAAAGGCATTAATTAATTAACCATCTCTTTATCTAACCCTATTCCCTTCGGTAGGAAGTCCACAACCACTCGAGGAAAACCTTTATGTTTGTATAAAATAAACAAAATGATTTGAAGTAAACGTACTGTAATATTTCCAGTATGTTTCATGTCTTGCAGTATATTATTCGGAAATAAATGTCAAACCACTCGCAACTTTCCGCCATAATTCAAAGAGACTTATTTTTAACGGAACACGGACTGACAGGCTACTTGATATTCTGCACGGAGCTCCAAAGCTCCGAGATTTTCAACGCGATTTCGTATTCAAATAGGGCGGTTAAGGAAAGGTTAAACTAGGTGCAGTTGTTTCCAACAGTAAATCGATGGGGAATTTATTGTATCATGGAAATCTGGACATTTATATCAATATCATTTCAATTTGAAGTGTTGTCGTATTCAGTTTGTTTACGAGAGGGTTCTGATTTTGCATTTCCAGTTGGTAAAATGACAAATAATTAGACCACGCGCAGCTGAACCGCTGACGTGAGTTGAGCAAATTTCCAAAATTAAGCTTATAGGCCTTTGTTTTAGGGTTTCAACCGACAATTTGGGAAATAGGCCTATTAACGACGGTGCTGAATTGCTGCAAAATGCTTCGCACGCCATTCCGCATATTGGGAGTATATTCAATACAAAAAGCATTGCGTGCTTCGCACGCCATTCCGCGTATTGGGAGTATTTTCAATACATACTGCATTGAGTGCTTCGCACGCCAACCCCACGGTAGAATCCACCACATGGCTTTCAACCGGATACTTCTATGGTATTTTACGTTTTTATCGATTTTGGGGAAACTAAGCGAGCTATAAGGTCGCGTAAAAAAACAAAATGTGCAGAATAACAGCCTAAATTTATTTGTAGAAAAAACTAAAAAACAAATTCATTATGGTTTTAGAAAAAAATTGTTACTTCCGGTCAAAAAACGTGCTTCCGATTGTTGGATTTGTTTGGTTAACGAACTCGTCCGAGCGACGTAGACAACCAATGTGTGTACCAAACTTGAACCAAATCGGACTTAAAATGCGGCCGCTAGAGTGCGAACATATACATACATATATGATTTTTAATGACACACCAAAACGTGTTCTGGGGACCATGATCGGTGCTCATTTACTGCTCCCGTCCTTGGGTCTTACCATAAGGGTCAGTGCAATAGCTAATTTTTCCTATGGAAATTCGCTAATAAGGGGGGACTTTTTGACCACTCTGTATGCAATTTATAATAACACCCAAAAACGTGTTGTGGAGACCATGACCGGTGCTCATTCACTACTCCCAACCAAATAGTGGAAGCATGATTCCGAAATCGATTGTCCCATCGGATAAGGGCTAGCAGATATCTCAAAGTTATGTAACAGATTAATAAATCTAATAACAGTTCCTGTAAGCAACAAATAAATGTAATCCATATTTTTTTAAATCAACTTTACAAGACATTATATTTTTGACTGAAGTTGTAAACATAACCGCACAGTATAATCTACTATAGCTTTTGTTAGAGTATTACAGATGATGGGTGAAATCAGATGTTATGCTTTATTGTTACTCACGTGGCTATTATAGGAGTTGGTCCTGGCTGTGTTAAAGTTTGTTTACAATCAGTGATAGTCTCTTCTAGTACATTACTGAACGCAGAGAAACGAAGAACTATTTTCAAAATCCAACCTGAAATATTACAATATCATATCTTTTGATTGATCTAGAAAGAATGTATCGTGAGAGTAATGAAATAAAATGTACGAACATTCTTTTACGGTATTGCTATCTAGTCTATGCACTGGATTTTATAAAAGAACTGCGCACATACTTTCATCTAGATATCAGTACTAGAACTCATATCTTAGAGTTCCAATAACGTTGGATGCAGGAATATAGTCCAATATACGTTGAAGAGATCTTTTGTTTGTCCCACTACTTCAGCTGGTCCTAGCGTAGTTTAACGAAATTACTTCCATCGGTCTTTTTATTAAAGTCATCTGACATTTCAACTTTTTAGAAGGGATGTAGAAATAAGTAATTGCATTACTTGACTCGCCAGTGTTTCTATTGTATTTAACACTTCAGCGTATTATGACGGATACCGCTTTCTGACGCACCGTATTATGACGTAACGTACTTCTATCTAACTGTCCTCAGACGGACTCTGTACGCCCATTAGTTCTTTTATTTGAGAATTGTAGTAGAATGTTGCAAAATAATACATACCCATAGCACAGAAAACTAGTCATATCCTGTCAGCTTTAAAGTCAGTTAACCACCGTTTGCTTTACTTCCGCCCTCTTTCCACAAATTGTGTTTATGCGTTGCTCTAAAAGAAGTACGTTCGAGGGTTAGTGGGTTGCCTTAATTTTTTGAAGAGTTTCCAAAGTAGTTAACTAAAAAATAATTTCGTCGTTCTTACCGGGTTTCACATTACTTAGCCGCTTTTAGTAATATAATACATACATTTTCACGCAGTTTTAGATCCTCTTGACTTTGTAATTGTATGGCTATTCGGATATTCTAACACCTAAGGGGTTTTCAAAGTTTTGCTGCTGAAATAAAGCGGGGTTTAAGCAACATTTTCGAAAAGATTCTGAAGCTACGGATCATGAAATTCTAAAAAAAAGCAGTTTTGATATTATTATTCGAAACCATTTGGAATAAATGCATCCTATTACAATTCGATAACACAGCTGAACCGCTGATGTGAGTTGAGCGAATTACAAAAAGTAAGTTAGTTTTTTTAGGGTTTCTATCCTAACTATTTGGGAAATTGGTCTACTCACGAAGGCTGCCTGCGTGTACGAAATATATTAGTAGAATTTGTTTGCACCTCGGCCTCCAGTCCTAACTCAGCGCTGCTTCGTTCCGCTCGCAGTTGCTTCACTCGCTTCCAGAGTTTGCACCTCGACCTCCAGCCCTCAGATTATGGTCTGCTTTGCTTCGCTTTCAGCGGAAAACCCGTTTTTATGGTATTTTTAGTATACTTTTATGTTATTAGCAAATTTCCATAGGATAAATGAGCTATTGCAGTGGCCCTTATGGTAAGACCCAAGGTCGGGAATAGGAAATAAGCACGGATCATGGTCCCCAGAACACGTTTTGGGGTGTCATTAAAAATCATATATATAAGTCTATGTACATATTTGTTCGCACTCTAGCGGCCGCATTTTAAGTCCGATTTGGTTCAAATGTGGTACACATGTTGGTTGTCTACGTCACTCGGACGAGTTCGTTAGCCAAAAACATCCAACAGTTGAAAGCACATTTTTTTACCGGAAGTAATTTTTTTTAAGATTTTTCCTACGAGAATGATTTTGTTTTTGAGTTTTTTCTACAAACGTAAATGTAGGATGTTATTCTGCACATTTTGTTTTTTACGCGAACCTATAGATCGCTTAGTTCCTCCAAAATCGATCAAACCTAAAATACCATAGAAGTACCCGGTTCAAAGAAATGTGGTGGATTGTACCGTGGGGTTGGCGTGCGAAGCACGCAATGCTTTTTGTATTGGAGATACTCCCTATAAGCGGAATGACGTGCGAACCATTTCGCAGCTATTTAGCACCGTCGTGAATAGACCTATTTCCCAAATTGTTGGTTGAAACCTTAAAACATAGGCCTATAAACTTAATTTTGGAAATTTGCTCAACCCACGTCAGCGGTTCTGCTGCGTGCTCGAATTATTGTATGTTTAAACTGATTTACCAGGTCGTGTAAAAAAACAAAATGTGCAAAATAACCTTATTTATTTAATTTTCTTAGATAAAACCACCCAAAAAAGTTTCATTATTTTACGAAAAATCTCAAAATATTGTAACTTAAGGTCAACAAACGGGATTCCGGTTGTTGGATTTGTCTTTGCTAACGAACTTGTTGAGTGACTTATGAAACCAACGTGTGTACCAAAGTTCGACAAAATAGGGCGACAAATAGGACCATTAGAATATGGGTCCATATATATACACCACAAGTGACACCACATATAGGCTACATTACTAATGACACCACAAAACGTGTTCTGGGGACCATGATCGGTGCTAATTTACCACTCCCCCGACCTTAGGTCTCACCATAAGGGTTACTGCTATAGTTCTTGTTTCCTATGGCAGTTGGATAATAAACAATTCAGAACAAACATATTATTTTATTCATATACTACCAGAAGGGTCTTCGCCTGCTCGCTTCGCTCCCCATCTACACTCTCGGCAAAGCAAATGCAAACCGATTAATGTACACAGTGATATTTTCAAATGTTTATGATTAATTTGAACGGAGGTACTTGGATGAGGGCAGAGTGGTGGGGATGGCGGTGAGCTTGATTCGGTCGCAGGCACAGTAGGCACAGAGTTTATGCGTGAATGGTAGGAATTTGTGTATATGTAAGAGAAAAAGACGGTTGACAAGTAACTGCGGTAGTGTCCAACATTGCCTATAAGATTCAGATCCCTTATAACAAATAAAATATAAATAAACGGTACCAGAAATTGGCACATACTTTCTCACAAACATATTTAAGTTATTAACATTTTTACTGTTAAGGACGTACGTAAGCTTGACACTGAACACTAAGAGAAGCGGCCGACGCACAGTGCATTGCACGCCAACCTGCATATTGGGAGTATTTTCAATAGACATGCATAACGTGCTTTGCACACCAATGCCCGTATTGGGAGTATTTTCAATACAAAATGCATTGGGTGCTTCGCACACCAACCCTCGTATTGGAAGTATTTTCAATACAAAATGCATTGCGTGCTTCGCACGTTAACCGGCATGTGGGAGTATTTTCAACACACAATGCATTGCGTGCTTCGCACGCCAACTCCCATGTTGGGAGTATTTTCAACAAACAGTGCATTGCGTGCTTCGCACGCTAACCCTCGTATGAGTATTTTCAATACAAGATGAATTGCGTGCCTTGCAAATTCAACCCCGTATGTAACCACAACTGTGATTTCAAAATTGTATTAAAGTAGGAGAGGGGATAGAACATTAAAGTAGGAGAGTAGTTAATTAATATTATTATTTTTAGCTAAAGAGGAAACTATTCAATCGATTTAGAACAAATTTGTACCAAACATGTCAATTAGGCCTGTATAGACGCACGAAAAAAGTTTTTGATACATTTTTAAAAACAACCCCCTTTTTGGCAAAAAAAACCCCAAAATAAGTTATTATTATTAGCTAAACGAGAATATTTTGAAAGATGATTTTTTTGCATATAGTAGGGTACGAATAAGCCAAATTTTATCAAAATCATTAGAGCCGTTTTTGAGAAATTTAGATTTTTCTCTTTTTTTTGTTTTTTTAGGGGTAACCTACAAACAAAATTTCATCAAAATCGGACCGTTGGTATGGTCTCCAGTTCTGTACACATCCTACCATGGACAGACATCACAAAACAAAACTTTTTCGATTTCAGAGAGCACCAAAACAAATAATTCCACTAAAAATATTTTTGTGTTTAGGGAGCACCAACAAATAGTTCCACTAAAAAATTTTTTGGGGGTTCAGGGAGCACCAAAACAAATAAATCCACTAAATAATTTTTTAGATCAGGGAGCACCAACAAAGATAATCACTAAAAAATGTTTTGTGGTTCAGGGAGCACCAAAACAAATGATTCCACTAAAAATTCAAATTCGAAGATTTGGAGGAAAACAATCCTTTCTCCATATACTAAATATGGGGGGAGAAAGTAAAAATGTAAAAATTACGAACAAAATTAGGGATTTTGTGGTATTGGCAGTACCATATGCCACCGCAGGGGTTAGAGAGCGAAGCGAGCAGGGGCAGGGCCCCTAGTGATATATTTATATATATATAAAACAACTAAGTAAATTCGTTCGGTAAACGTTTCAACTTATTCGTAAAAGAAACTCATCAGAGATGGAATGTTTTGATTATCCCAATGCACGCCGAGTGAATAAGGTAAAATATACATGATTAAACGAAATCCGCAGACAATTCGTACACGTAAACTGTATAAGCGTATTCATGACGGCTTTGAAACGAAATCTCGTTAGCTACATTTTTAAATGACGGAATCCGAGCAAGGCCGACACAATGGGAGATAAAATGTTTAAAGAGAAGTCGAGAACGCTCCACCCGCACACCACCCCCTCTCGTCCCCAGGCGGTGGCCTAGTTTCCTTCCCAGAGCCATAAATATGTATGTCAATACATCTATCCGCTGTGTACAAGTGTGATATACTGCATAGCAATCGAGATAAATGAATTCATAATATCTAATCGATACTAATAATGTTGCAAAGGGGTGAACTTTGTTTGTGCTCAATTATTGGGGCAATTTTAGAAACTATTTGGTGATGTTAATTTGAAATATCACATCGGCTTATAAGGTTTTTAGAAAATTAAATTTTAGTTTTTGGTACAGAGGTTACGTTCGTATTTAATTGCACTTGCTATAGAAACTATTAAATACTAGAAAATCCCCGTGAAAAATCACAGGCGGATTAATTAGATACACATCAGAAATACATTATTTATACAAAATACTATTTAAACAACACACTTTATCTAGGCCTACCTAACTATGCAGACGGGGATTTTTAACTCGGTAAATGTGTACAATTATAAAGATTATAAAACTGTAGGAATATTGTTAAAATTTTGTATTCATGTATGTTATTATATATATTTAAATAAAGATAAAATATTATCTTTAAATTGCCTTTTATTTCATATTGATACATCAAATTATTTAGAAGTTATTAATATTATAGGCTATATTATTGATTGAAGTTGTAAACATAACCCCAAAATATAATCTACGCTAGGTTTTGTTTGCGTATTACATATCATTTGTGAAATCAGCTGTTATATTGTTAAATTAAACAAATAGGTATTTCTTCTTTAAATTTGTTTAAACTTATATTTTGATGATAAAAGGTTGTATTTATATACAGTTTATAACCTCAAAGCAAATATTATAACGAATAATTATAACATACATTAGTTCTATAACTCATATTCAAAAAAATCAACTTCACAAGAAATTATAACAATTGAAGTTGTAAACATAACCTCAAACTATAATATACACTGGGTTTACAGATGATGGGTGAAATCAGCTGTTATATTAAATTTTACTCCAAGTACGTACGCTCGTACACTTTATAGGAATTGATTGACATACACACAGCTTACTGGGTCAATCAGTTTAGAAAAGTAACAGTATAACCAGATTTTATAAATATACAGGGTGTCCCCGAACTTTCTGATTCCCTTTTGTGGGTTTGTTCCTGGGAACGAGACAAGTAGGCTATATTTCATGCTTACTTTTTCGTCTATCTGTGTTTTTGTTTACAAAATAATTGATATCTAGAGAACGGTTCGAGCGATTGAGTTCAATCTACCAATAATCTATTTTAAGTAAAATAACCGATTATATCCAATCATGCTTTTAAAAATGGCGTTTATTTGAAAATTTCAAACTTAAATTATTCAAAAAACCGTACAATTTAACAAAAAATGTCAAGACATCTTTTTTGTAACTCTTTTAATTCGATACCGGATGGTGTAACTATCACAACAATCGGAATAAGGATATTAGTTCAGCTATAGATAATAATAGCATATGTACGCACAATATTTTTGTGTTTACTGTGTTGGTATATTAACCGGGTTGAACAAATCAATTATTACACATAACTTAACTATTATCCTTCATCCGATTGTTTTGACAGTTACTACCATCCGATAGGGAATTAAAAAATGTTACAATTGTTAAAATGTATGGTTTTTTGAAAATTTAGGTTTGAAATGTTTAAACAGCTGCCATTTTGAAACTCGTTATTGGGTATAATCGTTTATTTTTCTTAAAATAGATCTTTGTTAGGTTACCTTTCATGTCAAGTTTGAACTTAATCAGTCAAACCGATCTTTAGATATCATATATTTTGTAAAAAAAACACAATATACAGACAGATAAATGAAAAAGTAAGCACCGTAGACCCATGTTTATATTGTGAAATATGTTTGTATCGATCTCAGGAAAATTCCACAAAAGGAGACAGAGAATTTAGGGACAACCTGTATATCGTTTGCTGGGAAGGAATTAGTTTATGTTGTCCTGAACAAAAATGTCTAAGAAAAAATGTCACAAATCCAACCATGTAGCACTTTTTACGTTGAGTCAAGGATAACTGAGAAAATGCAATAACTCTAGCTGAAAGCGATTTTCCGTAGTTATTGAAGTTATTCATGTAAGTGGTGTGTTAGTCCAAACACACAGACATTTATAATTTAAATGATACGTTAGATACAAATTTATACCTTTTCATTGTGAGATAGTCTCCGGATCACTGAATTTAATATACAGTATTATTCTACAAATACCTTATTTTTTCCGTCTTTTTCAACTTATGGTAATTCTGCACTACCGCGGTTTCATATGCTCAAGCATCCATCTCCACTCTTAATCAACCATGCGCCGGTCCCGGTTGAAATACGGAGACGAATGTAGTGTTAGTGTATGTGTTATAGTAAAAATGAATTTACTTTCTCACTATATTATAGTATGGAGAAAGTATAGTGATCGCAAAAAAATTAATTAAGTTCTTTTTAAGGAATACAAATAATTTCAAAATACCTCTACAAATTGTATTGATATTTTTTAAAGTGAAGTTTTATATTTTTGTATTTTTTTACACAATTTTTTACATAAAATTACAGTAAAATTCTAAATAATCCGCATTTACAAAAGACGACCCTTTTTAGTGCAGCATACTCTTAAAAATAACGGAATTTTTCAAAAATAGTTACACCAAATCAATACGTTATTTCATATTGAAAGTTATTTTATAGTTTCGATAAATTTAAAATTAAAACCCAAGTAATCTCATTAAGTTCACCAGACCAGCTGAAGTAGGGAGACAAACAAAAGATCTCTTCAATGTATATTAGACTATGTTCCTGCATCCAACGATATTGGAACTCTGAGGTACGAGTTCTAGTTCTGATATCGAGATGAAGGTATGGACATAGTTACTTTACATTCTGCTTCAAAGTTTGAAAGTAATGATATAAAAGAATGTTACTACATTTCATTTCATTATATTAGATAGCAATGCAGTCATGATTGTATCCGTAGAATGGTATAGTTCGTTGCACATCCAAGTCAGGTTAGGCTCTGATCATATAGTGAAACTAGAGGGATCCGCTCACCAACCCCCTGGGAGAAACAACTGCAAACAGGTAACTACTAGTGGAGACCTCAGCGTGCTCCGCACGCCAACCCCCGATGAAACCTTCTAAAAAATATGTTATTTTTTTTTGTAATAAAAGTGTAGTATTAATAATAACCTCAAAACTAAGAAGGTAAATCATGTTAAATTTTCAAATTAAATTATTTCGTATATTTTACAATAACAGTTATAATAAAGGTTAAAAGAACCGGTAAGGCTCAGGTGTACACTTAATCAAAAACCTAACCAAAAAGTTATTCACTATCAATTGCCGTATATTATCAATAAATAGGCTACTTTTAAATAGGATGTAACATGGATTTTTCTTGTTTATAAATTCCTTAACGCAATTTTTTATTGGTTTGTGTGTGTTGAAACATGTGTTGGTTCAGTATAGGCCTAACTTAAAATATTATTTTGTACTAAAAGCTCGACATCCGAATCAACTGTTTTATCTGTTATTTAAAAATCATTTACTCCCACGAAAACAGCTGGATTAGTATGTTTCTTATTATAAACAGCTGTTTTGTATAGACATGTTTTTATAACCTCCTGAGTAGCCTACAATAAACTTCATTATTTACACGAAAGCAGCTGGATTAGTTTGTTTCTTATTATAAACATCTGTTTTGTATAGAAATGTTTTTATAAACTCCTGAATACTATAAACATCATTATTTTCATCCACGAAAGCAGCTGGATTAGTTTGTTTCTTATTGAAAAAAGCTTTTTTGTATGGAAATGTTTTTATAACCTCCTGAATACTATAAAAATCATTCTTTACATCCACGAAAGCAGCTGGATTAGTTTGTTTCTTATTATAAACAGCGGTTTTGTAT
>JAGFPH010019183.1:0-15522 GCA_018207615.1 Philaenus spumarius
AAGTTCACGTTGATCCATACATATACAAACGTTAAGTTCATGTTGGTGTATACATAAACAAAAATTAAGTTCAAGTTGGTCCATACATATACAAAAATTAAGTTCATGTTGGTTCATACATAAACAAAAATTAAGTTCAAGTTGGTCCATACATGTACAAAAGTTAAATTACAATTGATCCATACACATGCAAACTTTAAAGTTCAAGTTGGTCCATACATATTCAAAATTTAAGTTCATGTTGGTTCATACATATACAAAAATTAAGTTCAAGTTTGTTCATACATATACAAAAGTTAAGTTCAAGTAGTTCCATACATATACAAAATTTAAGTTCAAGTTGCTCCAAACATATCCAAAAGTTAAGTTCATGTTGATCTATAGTTAAACAAAATTTAAGGCGAGGTGAAGAGATTTAACACACTGCACCCTTTAGGTTAGAGTCATCCAAAACATATTTCGTGAAAGCCGCTAATTGTATCCTTTTTTGACCTTGCCATGTTATTAAATTCGAATTCCCATTAGACATGCCATGTTTAAGAATCCTCCCCAATATGCCCCATTTTGAGTAAATGGACGAAACTCGAAACTATCATAACAGAAACTTCAAAAAAAGTTTACTTAAGGCCATACAAAAGTTATAATGGGAAAAGGGACTGTATTAAAATAATCTAAAAAGAGGGCCTTCAACTTGTTTACAGAACGTACAACAATTTGGAACACTAGACTATTGTAACCCGCTTACTAACGGTTAAAATTTGACAATCTCACTTTTTCCAATGACCACAAAAAGTGACAGCACGTAACCACACCGACCGCATACACCTGTTTGAACGAAGCGGCAACACTGCACACTGAGCGTTCCAGCTGACCCACTGCGTCTACAACGCGAACAGATTAAACCGAGAACCTATCAAGCCTACTTGACATTCTGGCGACTTGTGAAAGTTTTATTCCCGGACTGCCAAGGGCAACATGCAGCCGGTCCATTCTTTGCACGGCGCGTACGCGTCTGAAATACTAAATTCATTAACTCCCGTTGAAAGAAGGCATTTCCTATCCATGACTCACGAGTCCACGTCTGAATGGATACATTAATGAGGACTACTAGGGTTGGTGGGATCGTAATGGGTAGTGTTATACCTCATTTCAAAAGTTAATTTATATGTACAACAGCAAAACTCTAGAGCACCACTGGAAACAATTTAATACTGTATGCTCTACTATACGCTTAGAACAAATTCTGTTATCGTTTTCTTCTAGACACTTCATTAGATTCAGTGTAAACATATTTCGGAATAAGTTAAACGTTCAATTGATAGTGGAAATGATAAGAGATTATAAAATTGTTGGAAAGATGCCAACGTTCTATGCACACAAAAACATTTAGTATAAAACAATTATAATAATAAATAATTCGACCACGCAGCTGAACCGCTGACGTGAGTTGAGCAAATTTCCAAAATTAAGTTTATATGAATATATTTTAGGGTTTCAACCAACAATTTGGGAAATAGGTCTATTCACGACGGTGCTGAATAGCTGCAAAATGGTTCGCACACCATTCCGAATATTGGGAGTATCTTCAACACATAAAACATTGCGTGCTTCGCACGCCAACCCCCGTATTGATAGTATCTTCAACACACAAAGCATTGCGTGCTTCGCACGCCAACCCCACGGTAGAATCCACCACACGGCTTAGAACCGGGTACTTCTATGGTATTTTACGGTTTGATCGATTTTGGGGGAACCAAGCGAGCTATAAGGTCGCGTAAAAAATGTGCAGAATAACAGCCTACATTTATATTTGTAGAAAAAAACTCAAAAACAAATGCATTCTCGTAGGAAAAATCTCAAAAAATAGTTACTTCCAGTCAAAAAACGAGCTTCCGATTGTTGGATTTTTTTGGCTAACGAACTCGTCCGAGCGACGTAGACAACCAAAATGTGTACTAAATTTGAACCAAATCGGAATTAAAATGCGACCGCTAGAGGGCCAACACATATATGCATGTTCTGGGGACCATGATCGGTGCTCATTTGCTACTCCCGACCTTGGGTCTTCTCATAAGGGCCACTGCAATAGCTCATTTTTCCTATGGAAATTTGTTAATAAATAGGATTAAAAACAATATCAATGAGTTCTGTTAACCAGCAATATATATAACTGTTTTCTTTTTTTGTTATTGCCTTATGGACTGGTTGTAAATCATCTGATTATATAAAAACTTTGTTACACTGTTCACAGTCCAATAAGTTAACAAGCCCAATATTGGACTGTGAGCAGAGTGACAAGGTATTTATACAGGGTGGACCAGCTAAAGTGTGACAAAAGCTAACTTTTAAAATACGATTCGGACCAAAATGTTTAAATATAACATCTGCCCTTAATTTTTGATACCTTTTGAACTGTGTACAAACATTTTTCAAAATCAGCCATTTTCAACCCAAAATGGCGGCCAACTTCATTTTTTTAAATGGAAACCCCCATTTGTATGACGTTTTTGGATTTTATGAACAATTTTAAGACTTTTTTGTTCTTTAAATTTTTTTGATAAACCTAACGGTTCTCCTGTAAAATGAAGTCGAAGTTTCATTTTCTTACAGCTAATCACTCATAAAGGTTACAATAACCAAATTCTAAACCATTTTCTTAACCCTTTTTTTATCAGTATGGATAGACCCATTATGAAGAAACCTGTTCTTTAGTCTTAAAAACCCCATTCGAGACTTTGGTGGTTGGTTTGGAAAACGCACCGAAAACAAATTTGATGCATCTCTGTAGTTTCCTCTACACTCTCCTAATATGAGGAACATACTGTAAGCTTCATCATATGCATTCATTTTGCAAATACAACTCACACAAAAAAACAATAAATTTGAAAGTCAGTACCTTAGAATTTAACAGTACTGTGGTATAAACTAGATTAAAAGGCAACAATGAAGAATCCGGAAACAGCTGTTGCATTGTTGTAAAAAGATAACCAGCGTAACTGCTTTATTTCAAAGGCGTTTAAATACTAATCACTTTAACAATACTAATTTTAGTATGTGTCCTAAATTGCTCAATTGCGTTTGAAAGCTTGAATTAAATTTTATGGGAGAGTAATGGTTTGATATTTTATTGTACTAATTTGATTTTTAAAAAGTTTGTTGTCTGAAGCATGGTTTAAATGTTGGTTATTGTAACCTTTATGAGTGATTAGCTGTAAGAAAATGAAACTTAGACTTCATTTTACAGGAGAACCGTTAGGTTTATCAAAAAAAAATGTAAAGAACAAAATAGTCTTAACATTGCCCATAAAATCCAAAAACGTCATACAAATGGAGGGTTTCCATTTCAAAAAAAATGAAGTTGGCCGCCATTTTGGATTGAAAATGGCGGATTTTGAAAATGTTTTATACACAGTCCAAAAGGTATCAAAAATTAAGGGCAGATGTTATATTTAAACATTTTTGTCCTAATCGTATTTTAAAAGTTAGCTATTGTCACACTTTAGCTGGTCCACCCTGTATAACCATATGAGAAATATGTAATTTCATAACTAAGCATCTTCTTAAGATACAGGGTGATTCAGAAAGAAAAGGAGACACTTTCAGGGCGTGTTCTACTAGTGAAAATAAAGAAAAAGTGCATGTAAACATAGGTTCGAAAATCCATAGCTTCGTTTTCCAGTTATCCATCATTAAGTTTTTTTTTTACAAAGTACTTAATATCTTTAGATGTAGGAAATAATTATATTGAATGTAAATTTTAATACATATTGGTATTAGAGACAACTACCGAGATAAATTTCTTTTAGTTTTTACCCAATAAATCAGTTATCTTTTAAGTTACAGAAGTAATTAAAAAAATGTTATGATTGTAATTAAAGAAAGAAATATTTTGTTTCGTAATTTATTTGGTAAAGTTAGCTGTTTTCAAGGTATTTTACATTACAAGTTTTAAACGTCCGCCATTTTTAAAATATATGGAAAAAGTTTTGATTTTTGTACATGGGTAAAATGTGGTATACCAAATATGTACCCAAAATTTAAGCCCAAAATTGAATACGTCCAATGATACTAGTAGTTCTGTGAACAGTAGACCTCGCTCGTTGAAATATCAAATGTGGTTTTGAGCTTAGGTTAAAAATAGTGTGCCAGTAAGGAAGTAAGCACAAGGTTTAGCCAGTGAAACATTATTTACAATTCCCGCGATTCCGGGATTTCTAGTTCTCGTTTTTATTTCTCTTCTTGAGCTTTAACTGCTAAAGATTTTCTTTTAGAGACATTGTGTTTTATTTAGGTTAATAATGTGTCAGATAGCTAAAAATATCGCGTTATAGAGGGACAACATACAATTAAATATTTACATACTTAAATAACTCAAACTTAACAATGAATCATAAGTTAACTTAAGTTCCATATCATATTCCAATAGAAATAATGAAAACAAACGATGTTAATACGTCGTGACAGTGATCTCAACCCATGTACCAACACTTCTCACGGTGTCCTACGGTCATTTTTTGTATGTCCTTTATCGCCGCGAGGTTTCATTTGTTTCATCTCATTTTGTAATTCAAGTAAAGCTAAGTCCAATATTTTTATGAAATTTACAATGATAATTTACAGGTATACAGTTCAATTCTTTGATTTATCCTCTACACTTTCTTATAATAATATGTCATTTTTGGGCAAATGATATATTCCTAAATTTCTATTCAAAACAGGCCTAGTTTTGTTAGCAGTCTGGTAGTAGGAACATAAAACTGGTGTTTTCAAAATAAGAAATTTGAAATTGATAAATATTTTTATACAATTCTATTTAGAACTAAATTACGAAACATTTGTACCTTTATGAAAAAATTACAATAATGTTTACTACTTTTTATGTAGGCCTAAAGTTAAACATTTTCCTTTCGTTGTCCTGAACGTGATTGTTTCTTGAGCTAATAACTTTCTTAATTTTACTTCAATAATTGTTTTACTGGCATATATGAATTCTTTAAACCTTTACTTACAAAAGAGCTATGGAACACTTTTGAATTGGTTTAGAATAAACATATAAAAACATGGTTGAAATACAAAAACTTGGACAATTTTTAACAAATTCGAAGTATACGGCCATTTTGTGAGCTTACCGTTAGAGATACGGAACAAATCAAGAATACAATTTTGTTTAAAATTTAATTTTCTGTTAGCAAAATGTTATTAGTTTTTAAATTCGACTAACGGTTAAGCCACAAACTGGCTTTGGAAAAAAGCTTACACTGAGAGAAACGGTCCGGCCGCCATTTTTATTTTATTTAAGGGGTTAAAAATGAAAAATGGAAAAAACCGTATACATACATGGCTCGGCCTAGGAATAAGGAACATTCATGCAAAAAATCATCAAAATCGGTCAAGGCGTTTGGCCGTAATCGTGAGACAGACACACAGACGAAATGCCGAACGGTCGAGTTAAAACGGAGACCTCGCTTATGCTCGGATAATTAATTATTTTGTAAAATCAAAATGATGGTAAACTGGAAAACAAAGCATTTCCGAACCTACGATTATATGAACTTTCTTTATTCACCAGTAGATCACGTCCTGTAAGTTTCTGCGTTTCTTCCTGAATCAGCCTGTATAAAATAAAGTTTGTGTCGTTCCTTTTATGCCATGTGTTTACCAATTTAAATCAGTTATACTGGGTCTAAGAATGCACACTTTAAAACAGAATGAAGCTAAGCACTTCTTTTACACCTTTTAATAACAATTTGAGTTTTTCCTTTAGAAATCTTCTGACTGACAGCTTAAACACCCCCATAACCAGTTGGAAAGTTGAGTTACTTTTACACACATACCCTTTTACGTCTGAAAAACCAGTAGTTAAATTCCTTTAAAGCTAAACTAATAAGTTAAAAAACAAACATATTTAAATAAAAATTAAAATATAAATATTTTTTGTTTTTTATGTATTATATTTTTGTATGGTTTTCTTTAATTTTGATACAATTATTTGTACCTGTGTTTTTCTTGTTAGTCTTTTTCTCTGTCTGTTTGCTAGTCTTGTTTGTCCTCTTGCCTCAGCAAGCCGCACATGTGAGTTTAAATATTTTTTTTAAGTTAGACCAAACTACCTTCTTTCTTGTTTTTTTGATGAATTTGTTTTGTTTATAATCTTTTAAATGCACTAACCATCGGTTACGGGAAAAGATGAGTACGTATTTCCTAGACACTAAGATATACGTTTAATTGTAAATAAAAATTAATTAATAAAAAATTAGTATACTAGCTGACCAGTGCGAATATTTCGCAAGTTAAAAGTACTTACCTGATTTAATACATTGATTTAATTAAGTAAATTACGTTTTTCTATTTAAGTTGGTTTAATTTGAATGATTTGTGTGATAGACACTTGCATATAGAATGTAAACAATCAGCGGTTATGTTAGTTAAACAAATTGTTAATAGTTTTCGCCTTTCATTAGGAATAATATGGATTTTCGTATGAAAGTTTTTAAATCTATTTTTTTTAACTAAAACGTGAACTTTAAGCTGTTTTTCTATTTTTCGTCAATAGCGGGGAACATAAGCTTTAAAATTATGTTTGATTCATTAATTTTGACGAAGAATTAAGGGAGATATGGTTTTGTCGCGAAAAAACACATTTTGAGAAATAATTTCTGAAATCTCGTTTATCCGAAATTGAAGCGACCAGACCCTTTAAGGATAAACGAAATTTTTGATAAACCGATTCTGGCATATTTTACTATTATTAGGCCTAAATTACAATATTAGCTGTTGTTATTACTGTACATTTATTGCATTGTGTTGTATTTCTTAAAAAACAAGATGTTACAATAATTATGACAGTAAGGGAGTTGATGTGACGAGCTCATTACTGTACACTAAAATATTATCAGTATTAAAAATGTTTTCAAAATTTTGTCCGGATAAACCGAATTTCGGATAAAAAATTCAAATTTTATGAACATTTTTCGGATTTATTTTAAAAACTAAAAAACGTACGAGGCTGGTACGAAAGATCGAAAGAGCTAAACATTTAGAACATTTACGCCGCTCTTCTATAATAGAAAGATTTATTAAAAATCTTTTAATATATATTAAAAATGTTGAATTTATATAACTGGAAAACTATAAGAGATAGAAGGGTACCAGTTATATAAATTCAAAATGTTTAATCTATATTAAAAGATTTCTGTCGATAACCTATTTCCAATCGCCCAGCCTCTCCTAAAGGACCGATTTTGATTTTTTTTAATAGGTGTCTTTTTAACTCTAGATATGTCATCAAGCATTGAAATTTTTTTGAACATTCGGGGCCATACAAATTCAAATTTTATGAATTTTTTTTATAATTATTTTAAAAAGTAAAAAAGGTACGAGGTTGGTTGATATCTCAATCGAAAGAGCTAAACATTTAGAACATTTACGCCGCTTACAAAAAACGATTGAAAACATAGTTTTACTAATAAAAAGCTACACTATCCCTCAGTAACATAGACTATAATTCATTCTGATAAACATGTTTTATATCAATAATGTATTTGTAAATTAAGTCGGAAAAAATCTTAGGTTAGGCCTATTCTGACGAACCAACACATTTATTTACATTTATTACCATAGCAACAAATTGAATAAAATAACAGATACAGCTGCTGCTCCAATATTTCTATTAGCACAGCTGATTTCAAACTTTGAAGCAATTATTTGTATTCTAACTTACAGGTTAGGTTTTTATTAAAGTGTAGATCCAAGCCTTGCTGGTTCTATTAACCTTTATTATAACTGCTGTTATAAAATATCCGAAATAATTTGATTTGGACATTTCACATTATTTACCATCTTAGATTTGGGGTTATTTTTAATCGTACACCTTTATTATAAAAGGAAACAACTTAATTATGTGTATAGAGGGTTCCAACAGGGTTGGCGAGCAGAGCACGCAGGGGTCTCCCCTAGTTGCACATAAAAAGGAATTAATAAACTATTATTATTATTATATTTCCTTCAACCCACATTGATCGATCATAGTTAAGTTTTATTTAATTGTTTCAGACTTAGAAAGTATTAAGTTATACAGGCAATAAAAAAAAAAAATAGAGTAAAAAGCGGCCATAACTATAGTCTTTACTTTCGGGCGTGTACAAAAGTTGGATTCTGTATTGCATATACGTTTGTTTTTATGTGTACTTAAATAACTAATAAAACAATATATGGGCTTTTTATTTACACGCCGTTACACATTGCGAATGTATCGAAGCAGAAATACAATTTACACTGGCGATAGAGTGCAAGCATGGAATGTGTTTATGTCTCCGTTAACAGAGAGAGGGTGAAGCGCACACCATTTTTGCTACTTTCTACAAATGTTGACGAGGCTTTTAACTGCCTCCATTGTCGAAACTGCATTCTTTTATTTTCTTCGACGGAACATGATCAATGATTTTACTATATGATTAGTACAATACTGATATAAACTGTGGTATTTTATTAGCGAATTTCGATAGGAAAGATGAGCTATTTCAGTCAATGAGCACCGATCATGGTTGCCAGAACATGTGTTGGGGTGTCATTAAACATTATACAGCGTGATTCACAAAGATAAGCACAAACTTCGGGAGCTCATTCTACATGTAAAAGTCAAGACAAAAGTAACATAAACGTAGGTCCGAAAACGCATAGTTTTTCATATATCCGCCATTTTGTGTTTTTTTTACAAAATAATTCATATCTAGAGAACGGTTCGACTGATTGCGTTCAAACTTGGCATGAAGTTTAACCTAAAAATGATCTATCTCAAGAAAAACAAGCGATTATATCCAATCATGCGTTTCAAAATGGCGGCTGTTTGAAAATTTCAAACGTAAATTACTCAAAAACGGTACATTTTAAGAAAAAATATCAAGACACCTTTTCTGTAGCCCTTTTGATTTTCTATCGGTTGCTGTAACTGTCAAACAATCTGATAAAAGATAATAGCTAAGTTAAAGATAATAACAGCATAATATGTAATAATATTGTTGTGTTTACTGTGATATAGGATGCCGGGTTGAACAAACCAATTACACATAACTTAACTATTATCCTTCATTCGATTGTTTTGACAGTTACACCATCTGATTGGTCATCAAAAGGGCTACAAAACGGAGGTCTTGCCATTTTTTGTTAAAATTTAAGGACATTTTCTGTCTGTACAGCCGAAATATTAAAATCTGTATTTACTGCGGTATAGGATACTGGGTTGAACAAACCAATTATTACACATAACTTAACTATTATCTTTCATTGTTTTGACAATTACACCATCTGATAGGTAATCAAAAGGGCTACAAAACAGGTGTCTTGCCATTTTTTGCTAAACAGCCGCCATTTTGAAACGCAAGATTGTATATAATCGCTTATTTTTCTCTAGATAGATCATTGTTAGGTTAAAGTTCATGCCAAGTTTGAACTCAATCAGTCATACATTTCTCTAGATATGAATTATTTTGTTTAAAAAAATTGCCTTATCTAGAAAACGAAGCGTTTTCGGACCTGTGTTTATATAACGTTTTTTCTTTATTTTTACATGTATAGTGAACTCCAGAAGTTGTGCATATCTTCGTGAATCACCCTGTATATATAAACATGTGTTTGCACTATAACGGCCGCATTTGGTCCACACGTTTGTTAAGGGTCTGCTCCAGTAAACTAGAAAGCAACCGGAAACGCAACCGCTTCTCACTGTATCCCTATCTAAACAGTGCAATTTCTTGCAGCTGAACGCTTTGACATTGCCTCATTTCAAACCATTTTATAAGTTTATCTTTTGTAATTGAGTGTTGAAAAAAAAGCTGAATATTCTTTATAAAATTCCGGCTTGCAAATTATTTTTCATTATTAATTTTTTATTGTGTTAGGAAAAAAATTAAAACTTTGTACTTATAAAATGTAAATTACATAACAAATAAAAAGCATTAAAAAAAATGTTAATTGCAAGACGGATGCGTTTTGTGACTGTGCTTAAAATGAGACTTTGCAAACAATTTTATGATAAAAAGTAAACCAAATAAATAGTTTGAAATTTAACATTGCTCTTATGGGATAACAATCCAAGATGGCCGCCACTACAGCAGACCCTTAATGTTGTTAATCGGCGTAATTATGAAAAGTGTTGTTTTGTTTATTCGAGTTCTGATAATGCCTGCAAAATAAGGTGAAACAGCTGTAAACTAATCAAAACTACTTAAGTTATTTCTAAGACCAGTATCTAATTAATATTGTATATATTAACAACAATAGGACATGGATCGTTACACACACATTAATGGATAATGTTAAATCATTACTACAGGTATACACAAAACGACAGTATTAGAGTTGTAATTGGTAGGCCTACTAACTCAAGAAGGCAGTATCCATGTATCCCTATATATTGTACAGTTCAACCAAGTGCACTTACCTAGAAAATGAAACACACATATTAGTTATATTAATGTCATGTACACATTATCTTTAAAAACATGAACAGTATACACTATTGTGTTCTATATAAATTAAACATTATCCGTACAAGAAGCGTTTGAATATGAATTACTAGAAGCCCCACAGTACTTAGCGCGATGATGTGGACATTTAAAATCCATCAGAAATGTTTCATACTTTTCCCTGAAAAACGATGTATTGCGTGTAAGGACTTATTTGTAATGAATTTCAAAAGTTGAAATGTTTACGATATCTTTCGAAAAATGTACAGTTTAAAAACGTGTCAGATTTTTTAGAACATCAAAATAAAGGTACACACACAAATCAGCTCAAATATGATTTTAGTGAATTCGATTTGGTTTTGAATATGATATTGCAACAATTGTTGGAATTTAATTTGCCATATTTTGGTCAAAACGTTTATATTAGTCTACTATATTGCAATGTGCAAACGAATTGATTTATCCAAATTTCAGTACATAACATTGATTTCGTTTTACTTTTAGATCCTTTAAATATACACTTTTTAGATTTTTCAGTTAAATTTTCTATAAAATAAAAGTATATGTATAAATGTGTTCGCACTCTAGAGGCCGCATTTTAAGTCCAATTTGGTCCAAATTTGGTACACATGTTGGTTGAATATGTCGCTCGGACGAGTTCGTTAGCCAAAAAATCCATCAACCGGAAGCACGTTTTTTACCGAAAGTAACTATTTAAAAAAAAATTTCCTACGATAATGAATTTTTTTTTGAGTTTTTTCTTCAAATATAAATGTAAGATGTTATTCTGCACATTTTGTTTTTTTTACGCGATCTTATAGCTCGCTTGGTTCTCCCAAAATCGATCAAAAGGTAAAATACCATCGAAGTACCCGGTCCAAAGCCATGCGGTGGAATCTACCGCGGGGTTGGCGTGCGAAGCACGTAATGCATTGTGTATTGAAGATACTCCCAATACAGGGGTTGGCGTGCGAAGCACGCAATGCTTTGTGTGTTGAAGATACTTTTTTTTTAAACAAAGATTTTTAAGTAAAGTGTATCTTATTTAGATGAATATTCATACCCAGTTTCATGATTATATCTTAAACCGTTTCTGAGATATTAATGTATTTGTAAAAATGACATATAGACGGACAGACAGAAAACAGATCGAGATAGGACACAATATGTTATACTGTATTATTTGCTTGTTTCTAGCTGACAAATAACCCAGTAGAGTTCCAGACAGTCGACGCTGGACACCCTGTATTTGCGTAAAACCGGCAACAGAACTGCAACGATGCGTACATGCTATAGGCTTACGCCAAACAAGAACGTCCAACACTCATTTAAATTAAACAGGAAAAACGTGTTTTAACATGTCTGCTTGCTAATTCACCGCGTACGTCTACCGCATGTAGCCGCCCCAACTGCGGAGTCGAGAAAATTTGCACAGAAGGAACATTCAATTTGTACTAGCTGACCCGTGCGAATATTTCGCAAGTTCGGAGTAGGCCTACATTTACCTGATTTAACAAGTTGATTTAATTCAGTTAATTAAGTTTATTTATTTACATTGGTTTATAAATAACAGTTTCCCTATACAATCTTACAGTGTAAACAATCTAACTAACAGCTGTCATGCTAGTTAAACAGATGGTTAGTAGATGGCGCCTTTCATTAGGAACATACAGAGTATAATATAAAAGTTTTTTAAATCAATTTTTGTTATTAAAACATGAATTTTAAGCTGTTTGTCTATTTTTCCCGTGTAGTGGTTAAGGAAAGCTTTAAATGCCTCATTCATGTAATTTGATGATGTACTAAGGAAGTTATGGCGTACCGACAAAAAAATAGTCTTGAGAAATAATATATGCGATAGTGATGTAGTTTTGAAAAAAAGTGTAGGACCGAAACAGTAGGTCCAAGTTGAATGAAAACATGTGCACTTCCTTGTCTTTTAAGAAGTGGTTTATAATACGAGCAACTTATTTTTGTTACAAACATAATGTATTCCCAAAATGTTTCGAATTAAACGTTGTTAAATACTTTTGGTAGTTATCTTTATGTTATTAATTTCATTTATTATTCAGACTAACTATTCTGAAAAACTCAAGTAATTACCGAAACTATTAACGAAATAGTATTAAACATTTTGAAGAAAATCCAACTACGTTACAAAAACGGTTCAGAAGTTAAGCGTATTTTAATGGAGCAACTCACACTAGCGCTTTCGCCATATTGTTTACGGCATCACGCATGCTTCCTGCGATATTATTTTGTAAACTCTCCTTTTTACAGACTTGTGCAATATAGAGGGTGTATCAGGAAGAACGGATAATACTTCAGAAACTGATTATACAGCTAAAAATAAGAAACATTGTTCATACGAACATAAGTACGGAAAAACTCCGTTTTCCAGATAACCGCCATTTAATTTTTTATTTTTTTTAATAATTCATATCGAGAGAAATGTTGGACCGTTTGAGTTCAAACTTGGCATGAAGTTTAACCTAACTATCTACGTTAAGAAAAATAAGCGATTACATTTAATCATTCGTTTCAAAATAGCGGCTGTTTGAAAATTTCAAAAAATAGTTTACTTAAAAACCGTACATTTTTCAAACAAATATCTTTGTAGCCCTTTTAATTCCCTATCAGATGGTGTAGCTGTCGAAACAATCGGATGAAGGATAATAGCTGAATTATGTGTAATAATCGGTTTGTTCAACCCGGCATCCTATACCAACACAGAAAACACAACAATATTGTATGTACATGTGTCGTTATTATCTTTATTTACGACCATTGCAATAAACACCAATAACGCTATTACAAGTAACATCAGAAAGAGGTACATTACAAACCAAAAGCCAACCCGATTAGGTAATGATATCATTACCTAACAGGAGTCACTTTACATAATAGGCTCTAGACCAATGAGAGCTCGTCATTTGACGGAAGTAGAGTTGTAATAAAAATAACGCTATTCGTACATCAGCTGATTGTACCCATACGTTCCGGATGTTAGTGTGTTATTTTAACTAACCTCAAACGTGAGTTGACGCATTCCGCAAACATGAGTGATAGTGATGAATTTTGTTTAACTCCAGAGGAAATTAATACAAAAGCAAATTCGGCTCTGAACAATTTGTTGCCAGAAAAATCTAAATTTAGTTATGAAAAGGTTTATAACCAGTTTATGGAGTGGAAAACTAGAAATGGTGTTAGTTCGTTTTCCGAGAATGTTTTCATTGCGTATTTTGAGGAATTGGCCCAAGATAAGAAACCTAGTTCGCTTTGGTCTTATTCAATGATTAAATCTACAATCAACATCAAACATCAAATAGCCTGTATATTTTTGGTCGTAGATAAAGTAGTGTACGCAACGATTGTATTCAGCCTTTAAGCCACTCGTGAGATATTTAGAACACTCGCTTCGCTCGTGTTCCAACTTACATCTCACTCGTGGCTTAAAGGCCTTCATAATACAATCGTTGCGTAAACTACTATTAACTTAACAACTATTATCCTTTACGAGATTGTTGTGATAGTGAGACAATCCGATAGGTAATCAAAAGGGCTGCAATAAACGTTTCTTGGCGTTTTTTGTTAAAATGTAAGGTTTTTGAGTAATTTAGGTTTGCAATTTACAAACAGCCGCCATTTTTAAACACATTATTGAATAGAATCGATTGTTTTTCTTGAGATAGATCATTGCTATTGTCCGTTTACAGTTTAGTTGATAGCATTGGCAGGCATTGTCAACGGAGATCTTACGCTAGTAGCCCGCATGAAAACATCAACCTCATAAAACTCATTTTAAAATAGTTATTAGGAATATGTTTCCATTGATATTGTTTTTTATTGATATTTATATTTTCGAGAATAATTTGTATTAATGTGGAATATTAATACAAAGTGAAAAAATAGTTGCTTTGTTTACATTTATTTTGATGGAAGACCTGTTTTTTTTTAGAAAAGTAAATGATTGAATATTGTAAAGCAGTAACTCAATAAAAATAAAAAAAGTTTTAGGAAAAATCTTTAAATTCAAAATTTGTTATCAAAATGAATTCTGATTTGAGAAAAATAAGCACTACCTTTATTTTACAGGAAACATCAGAGCATTATTGGTGCTGTACTATCTAGCATAACCTAAATTCTGATGAATAGTACTGTGTAGTAATTATTTGGAGAGTATATTATTTGCTTTCAGAAAACAATTTGAACAATTTGTTAGAATTGAAATGGCACAGCAATACGGCAACAAACGTTAGGATAAAACTAATGTTATGTTAGTTGTTTGTAGTTTAATCTTCATAATGGGGTTTACTTGAACATGAGGTACGTCACTGGAATGAAGAAGTTTGGATCTTGAATGTGACCACTGTGACAAGGAGATTCATAATTCAATGTGGTGAGCCGATGTAGTTAGATCAGGTAGTAGCGCGGCAAGCCTCTATAAGGACCATGCTATCAACTAAACTGTGAACGGACAATAGATTAAACTGTTGAAAGTTTGAACTCAATTGGTCAAACCGTACTCTAGATAAACAAAATGGTGGATATCTAGAAACGAAATTGTTTCGGACCTATATGAACAATTTTTCTTATTTTTAGCTGTATAATCAGTTCCTAAAGTGCTACCCGTTACTAATGAAACACCCTGTACAGACTGAAAATGATAACCTTATCAGTTGCAGCCAGTGGAGTGAATAAAACTCTCGTGATTGTTTAAAGGTATACTTCGATCGGACTTGCTTCTATAAGAACCGTTTATTCCTGCCCGTATAAAATATAGGAAATTCCTTCCAGTCAGTCTAGTCTCTTTAGGAGTTTAAATTTTTGCTGTGATTCCAAAAAGCAATTTTTTATTCACTTAAATTTGCCGAGCTCCAGTATCCCGGCCATTCACTTTTTAATTATACAGTGCAATGCTTTATTTTTAAACCTTTCTATCTTTGGGCCAATACTAAAGTGACCAACCACTATTGACTTACTTCTTGTCTTTTTCGCTTTCATTTTCTTCAAAATAAGTTTTTGCATGTCGTATTCACCACTTTCTCAAACTTCGTGG
>JAGFPH010019184.1:654-15521 GCA_018207615.1 Philaenus spumarius
CACACACACACACATATATATATTGTTTAATAACACCCTAAAAAGGTTTTATGGGGACCATGATCGATGCTCATTTACGAGGTCTCATCATAAGAGTGACTGCAATAGCTCATCTTTCGTATGGAAATTCGCATAAAAGCCGCATTAGGCTTGATATAGACGCCAATTTCAACCTCGGTTTCATGCTATTATGAGTGTAAGTCAAACATTTCTGTTTTGTATCCATTCGACAAACACCATTAAACTCTGAACAATAGAAGGTATTTGGTTAATCTTCTTTTCTTTGGAGAATTTGTAAAATACAGGGTCTTCGAAAAGTACAATACGGAAAAACTAAATGTTTGTGGTTTTGTTATTTAATTTCCAATCCTAGAGGACAATTGGACAACTATTTACTCTTCGTCCATGTAATTAAATTAAATCGGGGACCTAGACCGGTGCTCATTTATTGTTCCCGACCTTATGTCTCACTATAAGCATTGTATTTGGATAACCTAATAGAACTCGAATCCAATGCAATATTTCGTTCCTCTGGAAATTCGACGATAGTGGCGCTATCTATTGGGGAAACGCCAATGCTACCAATGATTTCTCCCTAGCGCTACCTCGCGGCGCGATCATGCACTATTTCCCCGACAACCTAATTTTCGCCACACTGCTGCCGTATGGATGCAAGATCTATTTATTATTCATGATCTATGCCATAAGGGTCATTGCAATAGCCTATGTAAATTCGCTAATAAGTTATTTTCTTCTTTAAGTCATTTTATTTTTGTTAATTACTGTTCTTAAATAAATTATTTAAAAAACTAAATCATTTTATATTTGCTGTCTTGCAAGCTTGTTTTTCAGTCTTAGGTTGCTTATTTTTTCCAAGTTATTTCATCGCTCTAATCATGTTAATTAATAAAGTTTAGGTCGTTAATTACAATTGGTATTTTTTTAATCACATTTTTAAAAGGAAACTTTAAAGTTGTAAAATAATTACAGTTAGTATTCGATGTGTTTTTTCTTTGATTTAAAAACGGATACGACCATAGTTTGTTCGTAAAATTTTACATTAAAATCATGTATCACACGACTACCTTCCGATTAAAAATAATTCGACCACGCAGCTGAACCGCTGACGTGAGTTGAGCAAATTTCCAAAATTAAGTTTATAGGCCCATATTTTAGGGTTTCAACCAACAATTTGAGAATTAGGTCTATTCACGACTGTGCTGAATAGCTGCAAAATGGTTCGCACGCCATTCCGCATATTGGGAGTATCTTTAACATAAAATGCATTGCGTGCTTCGCACGACATTCTGCATATTCGGAGTATTTTCAATACACAATGTATTGCGTGCTTCGCACGCCAACGCCACGGTAGAATCCACCACATGGCTTTGAATCGGATACTTTTATGGTATTTTACGTTTTGATCGATTTTGGGGAAACTAAACGAGTTATAAGGTCGAGTAAAAAAACAAAATGTGCAGAATAACATCCTATGTTTATATTTGTAGAAAAATTCTAAAAAATAAATTTTCGTAGGAAAAATAAAAAAAACATAGTTGCTTCCGGTCAAAAATGTGTTTCCGGTTGTTGGATTTATTTGCTAACAAACTCGTCCGAGCGATGTAGACAACCAACATGTATGTGTACCAAATTTGAAATAAATCGGACTTAAAATGCGGCCGCTGGAGTGCGAACACATATATACATATACGATTTTTAATGAGTCCCCAAAACGTGTTCTGGGGACCATGATCGGTGCTCATTTGCTATTACCGATCTTGGGTCTTACCATAATTGCCAAACTGCAATAGCTCATTTTTCCTATGGAAATTCGCTAAAGATGAAGTTCATTTCAAGATGGCGGACGAAAATTTCAAACTCACCAAAACGTGGTTCTTTTACGTCTGTGAATAACTGCATTCATTTCTATCTCGTAAGACGCCTACATTTTAAATTAAATTACCATTAAATTACCATAAAAATACAGCTCCAAATTTATTATTATGTTATAACAGCCGACACTGAACACTTTCGAATATGACAATGGCTTTGCTCTGTATATTTTTTTAAAGAAATAAAGCTAAATAAATGATTTCAAGTGAGTCCTAGACCGGAGTAAGACATTGCGTTAAATTAAATAATTGTGTGAGCGGAGCGAGCGGTTGGCGTGAAAAGCACGCATGCGTCTCTCAATTATATATATGTAGTATACATTTTACAAGCATTTATGAAACAGTATATTTTGTGTTTGATTTATTTAGCTAATCTTACTGATAAGTCTGTATTGAAACCAATGTCACTCTGCCACACGTATAGATAGCGTGTTGCTGGCTTACTGCGAGCAAGGCCATACGTATTAAATATTAATTCATTGACGATTGATATCTAGAAGGCTGTTCTATTGGTGCAGTACGCATGCGCATCTATAGTTGTTCAACCGTGACAGATTGAGCGCGTTTTTTCATATATTCCCTTCGAATAGTGGAGTACTTATAGGTTAGGCGATTGTTTTCGAACTCAAGTTTGAAATTTAAAATTACCTCAAGTTTGGGGTATATAGGGTACGCCCAGAACAAAATAGTCTTAAAATAACTTGTAAAATCCAAAATCATCATAAAATACAGTGGGTTCCATAAGAAATTCGAAAGTTGAACGTCATTTTGGAAAATGGCGGCCATTTAAAAATATTTTAATTACATATTTTTTAATATCTTAAAAAAAACAAGGAAAGGTTCTCCATTTAAAGTTTGCTGTCAGAGATATGGTTTAAAAGATATCAGTGGTGGCCTATTTAAAAAAGGCACCTGTATGTACAGTAGTAAGACTAATAATTCTTATGATCAGGACAGGTGATAGAGCGCCTATAAATATATGGGTGTTTAATGTTAATGTAGTTTATTTTATATGGGTAGCTATCCCATTTTAATTATTATTTAAGTTTAAGAGTAGTTATCCCATTTCTTTGATTTAAGGGGCCGCTACCCTGTCCGCCATGTTTAATCTGTAATTCGAGGAATAAATTAAAAATTTCGTTTCATTTTGAAGTACTGTCATATGCGGATGTTGATTGCTGAATATATTTTCAAAACCCGTTTTATTGTTTTCATAAACGTATGATATAAATAGTAAAATATAGTAAACTTAATTAATTTTTTACTCAGTTGCAAAAAGAGATATTGTAAAAAACCTTAGCAATCAACACCCACAATCTATTTTACTTTAAGAAAAGAAATACAGGTTTCGTTTTTTTATAAAAACAGCACAAAAACATGCTTAATAGTGAAGGTATGTTTTGGTTATTTAACATTGAAATTGGTACCCAACTTCGCCGTTTTGATTGTAGGGAGTCTGCGTTAAGGGTCTGCTTTAGTGGCGGCCATCTTGGATTTTTATCCCATAAGAGCAATGTTAAATTTCAAACCATTTATTTCGTTTATTTTTTATTATAAAATTGTTTGCAAGGTCTCATTTTAAGCACAGTCACAATACGCATCCGTTTTGCATTTTACATTTTTTAAAATGCTTTTGATTTGTTATGTAATTGACATTTTGTGAGTACAAAGTTTGAATTTTTTTCCTAACATAATAAAAAACTAGGGGAGACCCCTGCGTGCTCCGCACGCCAACCCCCAACGTAACCTTCTAAAAACATATGTTATGTTTTATTTATAACTAGCTGAAAACCCGTGCTTCGCTACAGGGAATTTGTTTTTTGATACGTCATTATCATTATGATTCATAATTAATTGTAATAATTTTCTCTCATTTTCTTTCATCTAATATTTTACGAAAATGAATTATAACATGTATTTTCAATTAGTTTGGTACTTATTGTTCACTGGTTGCCCGTAAATCGTCACTGTTTGTGTGTTGAATAAATTAAATCAATAAAAAATTCAGAGTAAAGAGCGTCTTCTTTTTCAACCACTAAATCTACAGACTGGTAAATCACAGTCTTAGCTGGTTGTTTACAGATCACCCAGATACGTCTTTAATATGCAAATGCAAAGATCGGGTTAGTTTTGATCAGCTTACGTTCAAAATATTTTCATAAAATTATAAGTGCCAAATTTTAGCTCTCTAGCTTTAAGGAAATAATATCAATTAATATTTATTGTTTTTAGGGGTTGTTATTACTTTTTCAATCCTTAGCAGCACGTAACAAAATGTAAAATTGGTTTATTTTTTATATGTATCTTGTAAGAATTAAATGTACAAAATTTCAGCTCTTTAGCTTCAAGGAAAGTATAAAATTAAAATAAATATTTATTATTTTTAGGGGTTGATATCACATTTTCACCTCTAGCAGTACGTAACAAAATGTAAAACTCATTAACTTTATATATGTGTTTTGTAAGAAATAAATGTGCAAAATTTCAGCTTTAAGGAAAGTAAAAAAATAAAATTTTTATTGTTTTAGGGAATGTTTCAACCCTTAAAGGCTAAATATTTTAAAATCCTATCTTAGTGCGCCTCTAGTGCTTATGAGCAATATGTGTACCAAAATTCACGTTACTTGGCGGTATTAAATTAATATTTACAGCTATAGGGTTGTTATTAAATGTTCACCCCTTAGCAGAACGTGATTAAATGTAAAACTGGTTTATTTTTTTATATGTATCTTGTAAGAAATAAATGTACAAAATTTCAGCTTTCTAGCTTTAAGCAAAGTATAAAAATAAATATTTATTGTTAAAGGGATTGTTACTACATTTCCACCCCTTAACAGAACTTAATAAAATTTGAAACTGGTTTATTTATCTGTGTGTTGTGTATATTGTAAGAAATATTTACAAAATTTTAGCTCTCTAGCTTTAAAGAAAGTATAAAAATGAATATACAGTATATTGTTTTTAGGGGTTGCATCACATTTTCACCCCTAGTAGCGCGTAACGAAATGTAAAACTGGTTTACTTTTTATATGTATCGTGTAAGAAATAAATATACAAAATTTCAGCTTTCTAGCTTTAAGAAAAGTATAACGAACACTATTTATTTATTGTTTAGGGGTTGTTTCAACCATTAAATGGAAAATATTTAAAAATCCTTTTTTTGGCGCTCCTCTAACGCCTATAAGCAACATGTGTACCAAATTTCATGTTCCTAGGTGGTATGGTGTTTGACATATGTAACAAACAATATTTATTGTTTTAGGGGTTGTTTCAACCCTTAAAAGATAAATATTTAAAAATCCCTTCTTAGTGCGCCTTTAGCACCTATGAGCATATGTTTATAAATTTCACGTTCCTAGGCAGTATTTAAATAATATTTATAATTTTAGTGGTTGTTACCATATTTTCTCTTAGCAGAACGTGACAAAATGTAAAACTGGTTTATTTTTTTATATGCATCTTGTAAGAAATAAATGTAAAAAATTTCAGCCTTCTAGCTTTAAGGAAAGTATAACAAACAATATTTATTGTTTTAGGGGTTGTTTCAACCCTGAAAGGGAAAGTTTTTTAAAATTCTTTCTTAGTTCGCCTCTAGCTCCTTTGAGCAATATGCGTACCAAATTTCACGTTCCTAGGCGGTATTCAATTAATATTTATAGTTTTAGGGGTTGTTATTACATTTTCACCCTTTAGCAGAACGTCACAAAATTTAAAACAGGTTTACTTTTAATATGTATCATGTAAGAAATAAATGTACAACATTTTAGTTTTCTAGCTTTAAAGACATTATAGCAAACAATACTTTCTAGGGGATGTTTTAACCCTTAAATTTCAAATACTATAAAACTCTTTCTTAGTGCGCCTCTAGCTCCTTTGAGCAATGCCTATAAGCAATATGTGTACCAAATTGCACGTTCCTAGGAGGTAAGGTTTTTGAGATATATAACAAACAATATTTATTGATTTAGGGGTTGTTACAACCCTTACAGGCCAAATATTTTAAAATCCGTTCTTATTGTGCCTCTAGTGCCTAAGAGCAATATTTGTACCAAATTTAAAGCCCCTAGGTGGTATGGTTTTTGAGAAACTGTGGTCAGTCAAAACTACCCCTAAACCCCCAAAACTACCCCTAAAAATTTGAATATGAAAATGAAATTTCTTTAGTTTTCCTATTTACATCATAAAGTATACACATGCCAAATTTCATCTCTCTAGTTTCATGGGAAGTGGGAGAATTAGTGATGATGAGTGAGTGAGGGCTTTGCCTTTTATATATATAGACTAGCTGAAAACCCGTGCTTCGCTACAGGGAATTTGTTTTTTTGCTACGTAATTATCACTATGATTCATAATTAATTGTATAACTTTTCTCTCATTTTCTTTCATATATTATTTCATGAAAATGAATTATAACATGTATTTTCAATTAGTTTGGTACTTATTGTTCACTGGTTGCCCGTAAATCGTCACTGTATGTGTGTTGAATAAATTAAATCAATAAAAAAATAAAAAATTCAAAGTGAAGAGCGAGTTCTTTTTCGACCACTAAATCTACAGACTGGTAAATCACAGTTTTAGCTGGATATTTACAGATCACCCAGATACGTCTTTAATATGCAAATGCATAGATCGGGTTAGTTTTGATCAGCTTACGTTCAAAATATTTTCAAAGAATTATAAGTGCCAAATTTCAGCTCTCTAGCTTTAAGGAAATAATATCAATTATTAATATTTATTGATTATTATTACTTTTTCAATCCTTAGCAGCACGTAACAAAATGTAAAACTGGTTTATTTTTTATATGTATCTTGTAAGAAATAAATGTACAAAATTTCAGCTCTTCAAATAAAGTATAAAAATAAAATAAATATTTATTAGTTTTAGGGGTTGATATCAAATTTTCACCTCTAGCAGTACGTAACAAAATGTAAAACTCATTTACTTTATACATGTGTTTTGTAAGAAATAAATGTGCAAAATTTCAGCTTTAAGGAAAGTAAAAAAACAACATTTATTGTTTTAGGGGATGGTTCAATCCTGAAAGGCTAAATATTTTAAAATCCTATCTTAGTGCGCTTCTAGCGCCTATGAGCAATATGTGTACCAAAATTCATGTTCCTTGGCGGTATTAAATTAATAATTACAGTTATAGGGGTTGTTACTAAATGTTCACCCTTAGCAGAACGTGCGAGTAAATGTAAAACTGGTTTATTTTTTTATATGTATCTTGTAAGAAATAAATGTAAAAAATTTCAGCTTTCTAGCTTTAGGCAAAGTATAAAAATTAATATTTATTGTTTAAGGGGTTGTTACTACATTCCACCCCTTAACAGAACTTAATAAAATTTGAAACTGGTTTATTTATCAGTGTGTTGTGTATATTGTAAGAAATATTTACAAAATTTCAGCTCTCTAGCTTTAAAGATAGTATAAAAATGTATATTTATTGTGTTTAGGGGTTGTATCACATTTTCACCCCTAGTAGCACGTAACGAAATGTAAAACTGGTTTACTTTTTATATGTATTGTGTAAGAAATAAATGTACAAAAATTTCAGCTTTCTAGCTTTAAGGAAAGTATAACAAACACTATTTATTGTTTAGGGGTTGTTTCAACCATTAAATGGAAAATATTTTAAAATCCTTTTTTGGCGCTCCTCTAACGCCTATAAGCAACATGTTTACCAAATTTCACGTTCCTAGGCAGTATGGTGTTTGACATATGTAACAAACAATAGTTATTGTTACACATAAACAACATATTTACATATTTAAATAATTACATATCTACATATTTTTTTTTACTAATTTATTGTTGTTGTTTATTGTTTATTTTTTGTTATTTGTTGTTTTTATCTTTTTTCAACCCTTAACTAAAAATTAAATATTTTAAAATCCCTTCTTAGTGCGCCTTTAGCACCTATGAGCGATTTGTGTATAAATTTCACGTTCCTAATCGGTATTTAAATAGTATTTATAATTTTAGGGGTTGTTACTCCATTTTTACTTAGCAGAACGTGACAAAATGTAAAATTGGTTTATTTTTTTATAAGTACCTTGCAAGAAATAAATGTAAAAAATTTCAGCCTTCTAGCTTTAAGGAAAGTATAACAAACAATATGTATTGTTTTAGGGGTTGTTTCAACCCTTAAAGGGAAATTATTTGAAAATTCTTTCTTAGTTCGCCTCTAGCTCATATGAGCAATATGCGTACCAAATTTTAAGTTCCTAGGCGGTATTCAATTAATATTTATAGTTTTAGGGGTTGTTATTACATTTTCACCCCTTAGCAGAACGTCACAAAATTTAAAATAGGTTTACTTTTTATATGTATCGTGTAAGAAATTAATGTACACAATTTTAGTTTTCTAGCTTTAAGGAAATTATAACAAACAATACTTTTTAGGGGATGTTTCAACCCTTAAATTTCAAATATTATAAAATTCTTTCTTAGTGCGCCTCTAGCTCCTATGAGCAATATGCGTCCCAAATTTCACGTTCCTAGGAGGTAGGACGTTTGAGATATATAACAAAAAATGTTTATTGTTTTAGGGGTTGTTTCAACCCTTACAGGCCAATTATTTAAAAATTCTTTCTTAGTTCGCCTCTTGCTCCTGTGGCAAATACATGTACAAAATTTCACATTCCTAGCAGGTAAGGTTTTTGAGATATATAACAAACAATATGTATTGTTTTAGGGGTTGTTTCAACCCTTATAGGCCAAATATTTTAAAATCCTTTCTTAGTGTACCTCTAGTACCTATGAGCAATATGTGTACCAAATTTCACGTTCCTAGGAGGTAAGTTTTTTGAGATATATAACAAACAATATTTATTGATTTAGGGGTTGTTACAACCCTTACAGGAAAAATATTTTTAAATCCGTTCTTCGTTTGCCTCTAGTGCCTATGAGCAATATTTGTACCAAATTTAAAGTTCCTAGGTGGTATGGTTTTTGAGAAACTGTGATCAGTCAAAACTACCCCTAAACCCCCAAAACTACCCCTAAAAATTTGAATATCAAAATTAAATTTCTTTAGTTTTCCTATTTACATCACAAAGTATACACATGCCAAATTTCATCTTCCTAGTTTCATGGGAAGTGGGAGAATTAGTGATGATGAGTGAGTGAGGGCTTTGCCTTTTATATATATATAGATAAAGGTGTAGGATTAATAATAACCTCACAACTAAGACGGTAAATAATGTTAAATGTTCAATTTAAATTATTTCTTATATTTTAAAGCAGTTATAATAACGGTTAAAAGAACCAGCAAGGCTCAGGTCTACTGTTTAAAATCCTAACCTAAAAGCTAGAAATACAAAAATAATTGCTTCCAATTTTGAAATCAGCTGTTAATGGAAATATTGGAGCAAATATATTATCTGTTATTTTATTCAATTGGCTGCTATAGTAATAAATGTAAATACATGTGTTGGTTGTAGCATAGGCTACTGATGCATTTTTAAAACTCGAAATAAAACTAAAATAAAAGTGTAAATCAAATATTTAGCTTCACAGTGACTTAGAACTGGAAATTATCTTTTAAATAAAAAAAGAATCATCAAAATCGGTTAAGTATTAACTTCAGGAAGTGAGTGAACTAAAATCAGGAATTTTTTTAAATATATAGATTAACAATGAAAAATAATTTGCAAAGCGAATTCGAAATTTTATAAAAACAATTCAGTTTTTTTTCAACACTGAATTACAA
The DNA here is from genome assembly GCA_018207615.1 of Philaenus spumarius. Lineage (NCBI taxonomy): Eukaryota > Metazoa > Arthropoda > Insecta > Hemiptera > Aphrophoridae > Philaenus > Philaenus spumarius. The sequence goes on from JAGFPH010019184.1 coordinate 10,262, forward strand.
AAGATAGACTTATAAAATGGTTTGAAATGAGGCAATGTCAAAGCGTTCAGCTGCAAGAAATTGCACTGTTTAGGTAGGGATACAGTGAGAAGCGGTTGCGTTGCCGGTTGCTTTCTCGTTTACTGGAGCAGACCCTTAAGGCTCTTCTTTACCTTGAAGAAAACTCCCGAATGTGCTTTATGATTTAAATACGAAAGGTCTCACTAAAGCCGCAAAATCGTTGAAACATGCATTCGTAATAACGTGTTTCGGATTCTATTTATAAATTAATAATCTGGGAAACTACTTTAAGTTATAAAGAACGCTTTATATTTTTTACGTGTTAGCTTAAAAATGGAAATTATTGCTTAAAATTCCCAAAAAATGCGTTAAAAATAATCGATTTTTACTCAGTTAAACTGTTGATTAAAAGGAGTTGCCGTCGATTTCTTTCAATTATGAGATATAAGACAAAAGCACATAGCCTTTAAGAACAATTTAAGATGTTTCACAACTTTTTAGGTTGATAAACGGCGTCCGAAACACGATAGTACGAAGTGCATATTTTTGCTGTTTTACGCAAGGTATAGAAGACCCTTCGAATTGCAAATGAGTTTTTATATCACTTAAGAATAATATTACACAAATTTAGCTTTATTTCTTGTAGGAAGTTAGTGCAATTTATTAGCGAATTTCCATAGGAAAAATGAGCTATTGCAGTGGCCCTTATGGTGAGACCCAAGGTCGGGAGTAGCAAATGAGCACCGATCATGGTCCCCAGAACACGTTTTGGGGTGTCATTAAAATTCATATATATATTGGTTCGCACTCTAGCGGCCGCATTTTAAGTCCGATTCGGTTCAAATTTGGTACACGCGTTGGTTGTCTACGTCGCTCGGACGAGTTCGTTTAGCCAAAAAATCCAACAACCGCAAGTACGTTTTTTGACCGGAAGTAACTATTTTTTACTACGAGAATGAATTTTTTTAAAAGTCTTTTCTAAAAATATAAATGTAGGATGTTATTGTGCACATTTTGTTGTTTTACGCGATCTTATAGCTCGCTTGGTTCCCCCAAAATCGACCAAAACGTAAAATACCATACAAGTATCCGGTTCGAAACCAAGTGGTGCACACTCGCGAGGCCACTAGGGGCAAACAAATTCTACTAATATATTGCGTACACACAGTCAGCTGTTGAACGCCTTCGTGAGTAGACCTATTTCCCAAATTGTTGGTTGAAACCTTAAAACATAGGCCTATAAATTTAATTTTGGAAATTTGATGAACTCACGTCAGTTGTCCAGCTGCGTGGTCGAATTATTTTTATTGTATATACGTTACACCATTTTAATCTCTTTGTAGTAACCATATTCTCTAAACAATACCGACTAATATGTGAATATTGTGAAATTGTTAGTGAAATTAGTTGAGTAGTTTTTGACAAATAGTAAGTGTATAAATGATTATTTAATTTTAATGTTAGCTATCCCATTTCATCACTTTGACTTAATCAAATTGTAAATGGTTTCTTATATCGGTTAAGAATAACATTGCACGATTTGAGTTTTGTAGCTTTGTAAGAAGTTAGTTCAGTGTATACTTATTGTGTAGGGGTAGCAACCCCATTTCAACCCCTTATACTGTAGTACTTGTCAAGCCTAAACACTCCTGACATTAATCCACATAATTTGCGAAAATTTTAGTAAAATCGGTCGAATAGTTTTTGAGTCTATAGAGGACAAAGAAACACTCATATATGTACAAAGTGTTCATAAAGTCCCTTCAAACCCGATATAAGAAACCATTTACAATTCGATGAAGTCAAAGGGATGAAATAGGATAACTACCATTAAAATTAAATAATCATTTATACACTTACTTTTTGTCAAAACTACTCAACTAATTTTACAAAAAATTTCACAATATTCACATATTAGTCAGTATTGTTTAGAGAATATGGTTACTACAAACAGATTAGTATGGGGTATCTAACCCTATACAATAAAAATAAATTGCACTAACTTCCTACAAGAAAGAAAGCTAAATTTGTGTAATATTATTCTTAAGTGATATAAAAACTCATTTGTAATTCGATTACTTAAGGGTCTGCTCCAGTAAACGAGAAAGCAACCGGAAAGCGCTTCTCGCTGTATCCCTATCTAAACAGTGCAATTTCTTGGAGCTGAACGCTTTGGCATTGCCTAATTTCAAACCATTTTACAAGTCTATCTTTTGTAATTGAGTGTTGAAAAAAAAACTGAATATTCTTTATAAAATTTCGGATCCGGCTTGCAAATTATTTTTCATTATTAATTTTGTATTGTGTTAAGAAAAAAATTAAAACTTTGTACTTACAAAAAGTCAATTATATAACAAATCAAAAGAATTTTTTTTTTTAATGTAAAATGCAAAACGGATTCGTATTGTGACTGTGCTTAAAATGAGACCTTGCAAATAATTTTATGATAAAAAATAAACGAAATAAATGGTTTGAAATATAACATTGCTCTTATGGGATACAAATCCAAGATAGCCGCCACTACAGCAGACCCTTAAGTCAAAGAAATGGGATAGGTACTCTTAAACTTAAATAATAATTAAAATGGGATAGCTACCCATATAAAATAAACTACATTAACATTAAACACCCATATATTTATAGGCGCTCTATCACCTGTCCTGATCATAAGAATTATTAGTCTTACTACTGTACATACAGGTGTCTTTTTTAAATAGGCCACCACTGATATCTTGTAAATCATAAATCTGACAGCAAACTTTAAATGGAGAACCTTTCCTTGTTTTTTTAAGAAATTAAAAAAATATGTAATTAAAATATTTGTAAATGGCCGCCATTTTTCAATATGCCGTTCAACTTTCGAATTTCTTACGGAACCCACTGTATTTTATGATGATTTTTGATTTTACAAGTTATTTTAAGACTATTTTGTTCTGGGCGTACCCTATACAGGGTGATTCAGTAAAGCGTAGCGGGCTATGCAGATTCAGATTCTACATGCAAAAATAAGTCGAAAATGTAGAATAACATTTTTTCGATTTCGGCTTAGTTTAGCCTTAATCCGCCATTTTGTTTTTTTACAAAAACTCACTGTAACTCTGGAAATAGATAAGATATCGACTTTAAATTTGGAATAAGCATTTTATATGTTACGATTAACCAGTGTACCAAACACAAAGAATTAATTTTTATAATTTTCAAAATGGCGGCCGTTACAAATTTTTAACGTGGAATATCTTGAAAACCGTTAACTTTACAAAAAATGTACAAGAAACAAAATATTTTCTTTTTAAACGACAGACAAAATGCTTTTTTTTATAGTTTCAGTAGGTCAAAGGATAACCGAGTTATCGACAAAAAACATAATTTCTTGGTAATTAATTGTCTACAAGCGAATTACGGCTAAACTAAGCCGAAATCGAGAAAGTGTTATACTACATTTTCGACTTATTTTTGCATGTAGAATCTGATAGCTCGCTAGAAAAATAATTACACAAATTGTTCAATTTTTAAAAAATTGTTGTTTTAGGTTAATTTTGGTTGTTGTAGACAATTACCAAGAAATTATGTTTTTTGTCGATAACTCGGTTATCCTTTGACCTACTGAAACTACAAAAAAAGCATTTTGTCTGTCGTTAAAAAAGGAAAATATTTTGTTTCTTGTACATTTTTTGTAAAGTTAACGGTTTTCAAGATATTCCTCGTTAAAAATTTGTAACGGCCGCCATGTTGAAAATTATAAAAATAAATTCTTTGCGTTTGGCACACTGGTTAATCGTAACATATAAAATGCTTATTCCAAAATTGAAGTCGATATCTTATCTATTTCCAGAGTTACAGTGAGTTTTTGTAAAAAAAACAAAATGGCGGATTACGGCTAAACTAAGCCGAAATCAAAAAAATGTTATTTTACGTTTTCGACTTATTTTTGCATGTAGAATCTGAATCTGCATAGCCCGCTACGCTTTACTGAATCACCCTGTATATCCCATCTCAAAAATTTTAAATTTCAAACTTGAGTTCGAAAACAATCGCCTAACCTATGTAATACTCCACTATTCGAAGGTAATTTATGAAAAAAAAACGCGCTAAATTTGTCAAGGTTGAACAACTATAGATGCGCATGCGTACTGCAATAAATAATTACCCTGTTTAATTTAAAAAAATGTATTAATAAAATTGTTTTACAATTTTCGAGACCCTTGTGGTGGTTCAAAACTTTTGTAAATTCTCCTGTTCATTTAAACTTCGCGTTTAGGAACGATGGAACTGGAACAAGCTACAGCGACGAGCGCCTTGAACTAATACTACTCCCTAGCAACGCGGGTGTTGTGCGGGATGCCTGTTTGCCCCTGACCGCGTTTGACCCACATATCTCGCCCGCGTTGTCCTCAATACAATTTCCTATACGTTCTGAGTTCTACAAGGTGAAATACTCGAGGCGCATGTCTGACCCCAGTGTTCGGCTCAAAACATCCAATAAAAAAAAACTTTATTAAAAACACAGGGTGTAGAACAGATATCGGCACTAATATTATAGGGTGGTAGTGTTTAAATAAAACTGTCTGAGTATTTTAAATTATGTAGGAAACAATCTCTTAGTGGAAAAAAATTTAGTCCTGTACTGTATAGTAAAAAAAATAAACGGCACCAGGAACTGGCACAAACTTTCTCACAAACAAATTTAAATTATCAAACAGATTCACTGTGACTCCATAATTTTATTGCAGGTGGGGTAGGAGAGGTGATTTATTAAAGTAGGAGGTTAACTAATAATTATGATTATTATTATCTAGAGAGAAAACTATTCGATCGATTTCGAACAAATTTGCACCAAACTCGTCAATTAGGGCTGTATAGATGCATGAAAAAAGGTTTTGAAAAACAACCCTCTTTATGGCCTAAAACTCCCAAAATCAGTTATTATTATTATTATTAGCTAAACGAGAATTTTTAGAAAGATGCTGTTTTTTGCATATGGTAGGGTACATTAAAGGCTACAAATAAGCCAAATTTTATCAAATTCGTTAAAGCTGTTTTTTTTTTTTACTTTCCTTACCCTATACTAGGTAAGGTAAGTATTGCGAACGACCCAAAAATTCGATGTCGCGTTTTCATAATATCTTTACGTTTCAAGGCCCCCTGAGTCCAAAAAATGCATTTTTGGCAATTGGTCTGTCTGTGTGTGTGTGTGTGTCCGGAGTGCACAGGAGAAACGGCTGGACGGATCGAACTGAAATTTACAGGATATCTTCAAACA
>JAGFPH010019185.1:0-15521 GCA_018207615.1 Philaenus spumarius
TATGAAAATTGGAGGTTATATCTATGTGTTTTTTGGAGAAGAGTCGTTACATAGAAAGTTCTCCTATGGTAATGTTTTTGTGAGTTTTTTAAGAGGTGAATCGTCATTTGTTAATGAAGAAGTTGAGGTTAATTTAAAGTTAGACAAAAAATTGCTGAAATGAAATGGATACCGGTATTTGAAGAAATGTTAGTTAAGTTGAAGACAAATATGTAACGGGGCCCGCTTCCATGGGCTCGGCTCCCCTGTGTCCGGCTCCTCGAAGCAACGCTTTCCCTGGTCGGGTTGTACCTTTCTGTCCTCGTGCGGACTTACGGGCGTTGTCAGGATGGTTGGTGGTGAGAAGGTTCTTCAATAACTTGGTGAACCCATGATAAGTTTGAAACGTTTATCACTATCAATCAGCAGTATAAGGTATGTTCTAGGCAACAATATACTATGTCCGCTGTTAGTGGACCCTTTATTATTAATTATCTTTACTTATTATTTATAACTATTTACTAGGTGAGGGGTACCCGTCACAAATACAGTCGACAAAGACTCTAAAGTTGGTGTATACAGAACTTTAAAGTTAAAAAATTAAAAGAAATGTTATTTAAGAAAGAAAATGAACTAAAGAAAGTTTTAATAGATATTGGTTAATTTAAAGAAGAGTTACGGTAGTGAAAGTTTTTTAAGTATGGGCTAGGCCTAGTAAAGTTAAAATAGCTGAAAATACAGATTTAAGAAATTGGAAAATAATGAAACAAATTAGTTGATTTGTAGAAGATTAGTTCATTGTTTTTAAAATAAATATTTGGAAAATAGTTGATTGATAATGTTGTGATTTGTAAGTTAGTTTCAAGTTGAGGTTACTTGTAAGTGTACACATATTAGTTACTAGCTGGCCCGATCCGGCTTTGCACGGAGAGACAAATCAAAGTTAAATATAGGGATTTTTAGTAATTTTGACACCCCCAAACTCCCCCTATAATTTCTAATTTTTTAAAACCATTTCTTAGTGAGCACCTATGGCTCTAGAGGAAGCTACATACGAAATTTTGTTCCAATCCGTTCAGTAGTTTTTGAGAAATCTCGATTTAGTAACTTTGACCCCCCCCTAATGGCCCTAAAATTTCGAATTTTTTGAAAACCTTTCTTAGTTAGCACCTATGGCTCTAGAAGAAGCTACATACTAAATTTCGTTCCAATCCGTTTGGTAGTTTGGAGAAATTCTGATTTAGTATAACTGTAAACCCCCCCCCCAAACCCCCTCTAAGATTTCAAATTTTTTTAAACCCTTTCTTAGTGAGCACCTATGGTCCTAGAGGAAGCCACATACCAAATTTCGCTCCAGTCCGTTTAGTAGTTTTTGAGATTTTGTGAACTAAACATACTACGACTAAATACTATAGTACTTTAGAACTTTAGGCTATTTTTTTTATTATTCTTGCATTTCTGTTGTTTACTAAAACAATACCTAACCTAGCAAAGTTTAAAAAAAATAGTGGCCTCCGTATAATACGCAAGTACCGTATTTTTATATAAATCTAAATTAATATATTATGTACATTTTAGAAATATTTTCATAATAGTTCGTAGTAGAGGAGGAAAGCGAGAAATTTAAAAATAAAGAACTTATGTCTTAACAGTGCATTTTTTGCTTTATCTTCATTTTTCGCGTTGTCCTCATTTTATCTTCTTCTCTTGGTTTATGAATGATTAGTATTTTTATATAAATCTAAATTAATATATTATGTACATTTTTTTAATATTTTCATAATGGTTCATAATTACAATATAAACTTATTTAGAAAAGAAAAATTTATTATAATATATTATGACAAAGTAACATAAAAATTTTAATTTTGTGTCATTGCTATTTTAATAATTTACGAATTATGTTATATAAAACACATTCAGGTTTTACAAGCACTGGTTTTAAAATTAAATAAAAAATCATTCACTAATATAATTAATTTTCATTAGGGTTTGACATTTTGTATTAAATAAATGTGTTTTACGTAAAAATATTTTTATTATTCAGAAAAGGTTTTATAACTTATTTAAAGTGATTCACAAAACATGGGCATGAAATGAATAGATTTTATTATGCCTTTATAACCGCGCTCAGTCATAGGTCGAACGCGTCATTAATTTAGTTAATTAATAATACCTTCAGCATCCGGATAGTCCTAAATGTGACACCTTAATTTGAGTTGTCTCTGTTATTTATGACTCAATTATTAAAAACTATATAACGTTGGATTTGTCTTAAAACAGTCTAAACATCTGGTAACTGTAAATTGTTTTGTAAAATGTATAGTTTTCCAGATATTTAACATTGAAAATTTTCAACTGCCGCCATTTAGAAACGGATTATTGCAGGGAAACAAATTTTTTAGGTAAAATGTACCCCATTTAGATCAACATTCATACCCAGTTTCACGATTATATCTTAAACCGTTTCTGAGATATTAAGGTATTTCTAAAAATCACATACATATGGACAGACAGAAAACAGATCAAGATAGGACACATGTTATATTGTGTTATTTGCTTGTTTTTAGCTGACAAATAACCTCGTACAGTTTCGGACAGTCGAAGCTCGTCACCCTGAATAATTATCAAGAGGGAGAAAATGTGTACATTATATTAAACTAGTAAGCGTATTACTGTACAAAATTCTGGAAAAATTGCGTACATCTGTTTATAAACATGTCCCAACTAAGGAGCATTTCTCTGACTGAGAGATGACATTGATGTCTGCAGTACAGTAGGCTGGTGTTAACCTTCGTCTTGGGTTTATAAAAACTATAAAATGGATCAGCTAGAAAGTACAGCTTGGTATAACTAGGTAAGAGAGAAAACACCCTGATCCTTGCATTGCAGTAATGGATGACTTTGACATGTGAGTTATTTTATTATAAGTAACTAGAGATTTTTATGTAAACCAAAAAGTTGTGCCAACTTGCAAAATAACTTTTTCAGATTTGCTGGAAAATTTTTATTTTAAATGGAATGAATTGATAACCACCCAACAGAATGAATTACTTAGGCGATGATAACCACCCAGGTTTTTCGTCTTTAAAAATTAAAAAAAAAGTGGAATGAATAGACACGTCGATTTCTAAATGAGGTGGTTATTAAATGGCAGAAGTGTGGTTCGAAAAGACAAATTTTAATAGAATGGAAAGATATTGAACGCTGGAGGGACGTGTACAATATCTTTAGCAATATAAAGTCGCTTTAGAGGCAGTGGTGAAAAAATCTTCTACCTAATCTAAGCAATCAACTACCAGTGTTAGTAAATTGTCAACCCTTGACAAAGCGCGCAGTATGTCGTCATACTGGCACTCACGCGCGGTGTTTTAGACCGTACTGTATTAGTCAGAAGCTAGGACAAAATAACTACGTTATTAATTGTATTTTATAGTAGATTTAAAAATTTTAAGTATTAAAAAACTTATTTAAATATAAAATAAAATAACAAAAAAAAAATTTTACAAATGATTGTTTATATGAAAAAATTAACTACAATGAACACTTGCGCACGGAAGAAACGACCGCACACTCGCAAGGGTTTAGTAAACGGACTATAAGTACTGTTTACCACCAACTAAATTAAAAGTTTTGCATGTCTCGCCTCCCTAACTAACTAGGAAAGGAAAAGAGGTGATAGAGGGGAAGTTTGCTCAAGGTCAAATATTCAGAATTCATAAATATCTAAAGGTGCGGTCAAAAAGACCACGCTGCGAGTTCTCAAGGGTTAAAAAAGGATTTAAACTAGAAAAAGTGGAAATTTATGAAGACATAACTTTACATTCGATTGTACAGCGATTTCTTAGAGAAGCAATTTAAATGTTATATTTCGCTTTTTTAACACTATTCAATATTAACACTTAAGATAGTTTATGACAGTATAACAGACGGTATGACAAATTGTATGTTAATATACGAGGAGGGCAAGTGCCTGCAAAATCTGAATTACTGTACAATGAAAACTATTTATTTCTCACCTATCACCGTCTGACCCTCTGAATCTGAAGTTCTCTGAGTAGCACCGAAGCAGTTCCTGTTCTCTAAGCAACAGGTACAGTTGTCACAGTAGCAGTGAAGGTTTTCATACCATGAAGTGAATGCATGGTTATGTGTACCAATCCAAGACCATAACCGCTGGAAAAAGAAATTTTGTAGTTCAGTAAAACAAAATCAAATGTTTAATGTTTTCACAAGAAACTGCAGTGGTGAAAAGAAATATGCGATTTGTCCGTTAAAGTAATGTTAAACCACTTGCTCTGAATTCATTTTTCATCTCAGAACTAAAGGCAAAATTAACGACCAAACAAATATCTTTTTTGAAAATAAGATTAATTACTATTGTTGTTTAAATGTGTTGCGATTTAAATAAAATTAAGTAAAGTGACAAATATTCTCGAACAAAAAATTACTATAGTTCAAAAGGTTAAGTTTACACGAAAATCACAAGTTCTATTTCACTATTGCAGTCTTCATACAAACACAATTAATAATTACGAACATTACCTACCATTTGTACAAATTAATCCTCTTCGTCAGTTCTTCATATTTTCATCTTCTTAAAACAAACAATCCAAAAACTCTTCATGATGTCCGTCCGTAGGATTTGTTTTAAACCGAATGTAACAACGAAAATAATATTTAAACAACATTAAAAAGAGCCCATACCTGAAAAAACTACAGATGCAAAACTACACAATTATTACAAATACAAAAATCATATCTCACACACAAATACAAAGCATAAATTATATATAAACAAGTACAAATAACCTATTTCATATTATTAAAATTCCTAACAGGGACCGTGGTATCTAAATTCACCCCCCAAAATCTAATCCAGCCCCACGGGTGTGAGGTCTTACGGCTGAAGATCAATCAGACCTAACAGAGTACACCATCGACAATTTGTGAGATATAAACTCTGATAAGTCTGACTAGCTGAAACAGAAAGACATGAAGTTAATATGAATCAACTACCACTACTTCTATCTACTGTGACTCTCCGTTGATTGTGGTCAAATCCTTTTTGTCCGATTTCGTAGTTTCATATTTTAACCTTTACTTCATAAAAAGGTTTCTGATTTTTTGTATCATTTAAAAATAAGATTAAATTTATTTCCTTACAAATACTAAACCAAAAATTACTGTTCCATCTATTTAAAACATTACCAGTCTAGTTTAAAATAGACTAATATCCATTCTAAATATTTTTTAATAATAAAGATTTGGGCCTAAAAATTTTCTTTAGAATTTTTCAAAACTAAAATTGTTTAAAAAATTTAACTAAAAAATATTTATGAAAGATAAAGTTAGAAGCAAAATTTATTTAAATTCCTCCCATCCTTAAATATTAATACAAAATTCCTTAGAACGAAGAATATTAAAAATTTGTTGAAAACAAAAATAATAATCATTTTTGGAGGGAAATCTTCTTTAACGAAGAATCATTCATGTTGGAGAATCAATCTTGAAGTTTCTATCTAAGTTAGTGCATGAAGGGACAGTCAGCTAAACTTGTAAGGAAGCAATATATTCTGAATATATTCATTTTTTGAAAGATTATAAATAATTTGAAAATATGTTTACTTTGACGCGTTTCGGAACTCGTTAAGAACACATTTACACGAAACGACACTGCACTTTACGGAACGACACTGCACTTCATGGAACGACACTGGACTTCACGGAACGACACACCATGGAGCGAATTATATGTTGCGCGAGCACCATCGCATAATTTGTGAGCCACAGACACAGAATGGGTCATTAATTTTTGGTGCACATCATGACATGGTTTATAAGACATGGAATGAATTAGTATACATCAGGTGAACACCATAGTGTAGTTTGTGAGACACGGAATGAATCATTAATTTTTGGTGCACACGATTACATAGTTTATTAAAACATGGAATGAATAATGTATTTTTGGTGCACACCATCACATAGTTTATAAGACATGGAATTAATTATTATACATCAGGTGAACAAAATAGCATAGTTTGTGAGACACAGGATGAATTATTAATTTTTGGTGCACACCATTCCATAGTTTATTAAAACATGGAATGAATTTTTATACATCAGGTGAAGGCAATAGCGTAGTTTGTGAGATAAGGGATGAATTATTAATTTTTGGTGCACACCATCACATAGTTTATAAGACATGGAATTAATTATTATACATTAGGTGAACGCAATAGCGTAGTTTGTGAGACACGGCATGAATAATTAATTTTTGGTGCACACCTTCACATAGTTTATAAGACACGGAATTAATTATTATACATTAGGTGAACACAATAGCGTAGTTTGTGAGACACGGGATGAATTAATAATTTTTGGTGCACACCATCACATAGTTTATAAGACATGGAATTAATTATTATATGTCAGGTGAACAAAATAGCATAGTTTGTGAGACACGGGATGAATCATTTATTTTTGGTGCACACTATCACATAGTTTATAAGGCATGGAATGAATTATTATACATCAGTTGAACGCCATAGCGTAGTTTGTGAGATAAGGGATGAATCATTTATTTTTGGTGCACACCATCACATGGTTTATAAGACATGGAATGAATTAGAATACATCAGGAGAATGCAATAGCGTAGTTTGTGAGATACGGGATGAATCATTTATTTTTGATGCACACCATTACATAGTTTATAAGACGTGGAATGAATTAGTATACATCAGTTGAACGCCATAGCGTAGTTTGTGAGACACGGGATGAATCATTAATTTTTGGTACACACCATCACATAGTATATAAGTCATGGAATGAATTATTATACATCAGGTAAACACCATAATGTAGTTTGTGAGACAAGGGATGAATCATTAATTTTTGGTGCACACCATAGTTTATAAGACATGGAATGAATTTATTATACATCAGGTGAACGCCATAGTGTAGTTTGTGAGACACGGGATGAATTATAAATTTTTGGTGCACACCATCACATAGTTTATAAGACATGGAATTAATTATTATACATCAGGTGAACGCCATAGCGTAGTTTGTGAGACATGGGATGAATTATCTATTTTTGGTGCACACCATCACATAGTTTATAAGACATGGAATGAATTTATTATACATCAGGTGAACGCCATAGTGTAGTTTGTGAGACACGGGATGAATTATTTATTTTTGGTGCACACCATCACAGAGTTTATAATACATGGAATGAATTATTATATATCAGGTGAACGCAATAGCGTAGTTTGTGAGACACGGGATGAATTATTAATTTTTGGTGCACACCATCACATAGTTTATCAGGTCATGGAATGAATTATTATACATTAGGTAAATTCCATAGTGTAGTTTGTGAGACACGGGATGGATTATTCATTTTTAGTGCACACCATCAAATATTTTATAAGACACGGAACGAAGGCATGTAGTTTGCGAGAAGATGGACAAAATTTTATACGCTGGTTGCGAACCATAGTGTAGTTTGAACAAATTATAGTACATGTAGGGTGTGCGTAGCACATTTACTAGATTATAATATGGTGCAGGCGACCATCGCGTGGTTTGCGAGATGTGGAACGAATTATGTGTTGACCAAATATCGTCGCGTAGTTTACGAGACACCGTAACATATTTTCAAACTATAAAATTATAAATAAACATGTTTTCTGTATAACTTTATGTTACAACATCATGCTTTTCAATTTGTATTAATTAAATTAAAAACTTAAAACTTTTGAAAATATTTAACAAAATTATAATTTATTTTGAATTTCAGGTTTAAAGTGTTCAGTCATTTAAAGTGATTAAAACATCTTGTTTACAGAAAAGTTGGCTTGGATCCTAAACTCCACATTTCTCTTACAGTATAGGTATCTCTTACCAGGACGTAGAGCCATATACACCAGTATTAAATATAGACCTCTAGTTATAGTGATTAAATTATTATTTGGTTCAAATGATTCAGGCACTAGGAAAGTTTCATAGAAGCAAAAAGATTATGAAATCAAATTATGATAATCTGGGTATTTATTTAGTTTTAAGAGGGGCTTGTGACTAAGAGATATGTTTTATCGAAAAGGGAAATGTTCTTGCACTATTAAAATTGAAGTTCGGGTAACCAGCACTTAATTGCTATAAATTGTAACTTGTAAATTACAAAATTAATTTAGTTTTTAACAGAGTCCTTTGTAATGTTGGCTTCTATATGTAAGTTTTACTGAGAGTGTGCACACATCTCAAGCAAATTTTAAATATTAAGTTATTCAATTTAGCTGGGTGATTGCGAAAATTTAGGATTTTGTAACTTTTATTCAGTCAAGTATGCATGAACTTTAAGTCAAACACTGAATGTATTCTGTATAAAAGATAAACAACAAAAATGTTGGATCAGAGAAAATCAAACAAAACATACAACTAGTGGTTAAAACATTCCATCGCCACCAAAAACTGAAGACAATGAACAAATCTAAAGATACTACAATACAATGGACAATAACAACAACCTTGTGAAAATAGACAATGATGGAACAATAAAAACAAAATCCATCAGCTGTTAAGTATGACAGTAAAGCTAATGACTGTAGACAAAAATGGAACAATAAAATAATTTTAAAATCAATATCAATCTATTACAATGGAAAAAACGAAAATCCAACAGCTACAACGATTGACAATATCTCAACAACATTCTAACAGTAACAAGAAACCAAACAACTACCAAAAATATAAACCAAATAAAAAACAACCGCCACAAAATCCATGATCAGCCAAAACTTAGCCACAGAACTGCCAATAGAAGTTATACATAGTTGGAAAATATTTACGAAAAACCTGACTGAAACCGAAAATAATGAATTCAAACATAAGACAACAGTTTTAACCATCAAGTTTGTGCTTTGCCTGTTTCGCTGAACACTGTATTCGGTGATTATTTGTATGACACGATTTATTTCAGAAGTTTGACAACAGTTCATGCATACATTCAACATAAAGTAAAAAGGTAAAAATTGTTGCTTAAAACGTTTTGGAAATTAATAAATGTGCAAAACAATTGAACACAATGGCAGTGATTGGCGTCCAAGTTTCACTGAATAGTAAAAAGCCTACACAGTAAGTTAGGTTAGAGAAGAAGTACTTTGGTAACATTTAGAAATAGATGGGCTAAAGAAATACCTATTTGATATAGTTTGATCAGCAGAGAGCAAGAGGTAAACCTGATACTATAGAGGAAGAGCTTTTGATCCAGGCCGGGGTGACAGCTTAATTACCTTATTCTTTCGTTATCTTTTGAAATTTTATATTTTTAAAAGGTATGTTTAAAAAGTAATAAAATGAACTTAAAATTCATTGAATTAGTATGTTATAGATTTGAAAAAAAAAATATACCGGTACTATGACAAAATCATATATTAAGGAATGTATATTTTTAAAGTTATGGTACAGTAAAAAAGTAATATTGCTTAACATAAATGACAATATTAGTCATTAGTTTTATTACATTTGTGTTAGTTTCATAGCCTAACTCTAAGATTAATTTAATTTAGGTAGAAAATTAAGCATAGTATGTACGGTAGCAATTTTATGAATAACTGATCTCAGTATGTAATTTATTACAGAAAACATGTTTAATTCGAAGAAAGAGTATTAAAATAAATTTAAAATCATTCTTTAAGAAAAGTAATGAAATAGAAGCAGGGAGGTGTTTTTGTGTGAATGCGTAATGTACATTTGTGTAAATGTTAAAGGAAGAAACCGATTATGATACCGACATCGATTACTGTAAGACTGACGATTGCGACTTCTATTCCATTACATTCCATGGGTTCACCATCACACCTTTGTCGTGAATTAGTTGGATACGGAGGCGGGGAGGCACTACTGTACCTTAAAGCTAACATGCGATGGGCTTCTCCGTACCTGAAAATAAAAGTACATACAACCCCGACCTCCGCAAAGCATGCAGAGAGCAAAGGTGCGATGGGACAAGTTTAGCTGACATGTTGGGCTAAACTAAGACTCACCGAGCTGCAACACTCGAACCTGAAACAGAAAACCAGAAAATATTAAGTTACTGAAAAATTTACATAATTTGAAAATTCAAAATTTTTTACATAGATTTGATCGAAATAGCCCAAACCTTATTCTATGTATTTAATTGGTTTTCTACAACAAAAGAAAAAACTGAAAATCCTTTAACCCTAGGTATATAGCTACTGTACTTGTTGATAAAGTTGACCAAGGACTATTAGGTTAAAAACTAATCAGGTTATTATAGGAAAAATATTTCATAATCTTGAAGCCTGGGGCTATGATCTCAATTAATTATAACATCAGCGTGTCACTCACACGATAGTATACGGAACCTTTTTTTTTTATATTTGTTACAATCCAGTGCTCAGAGAGCTTATATTATAAATATTTTATGTACAAAATGATTTTGTTTTAGGCTTTTAAAATTTATTAGTTAGCGGCAATCTCTCTACGCAATTAATGTTACGTAGTTTCAACGTGTAATTTACGTGTTCATATACAGTAGGCCTACGTGTGCGTTTATTTATAGTTTATTCCCTGTCTAAACCATTTTAAAGGAAGACCTCGATAATCCAGCATATTCGATAATCCGGCATCACCGGATCTCCGAGCGTGCCGGATTATCGAGGTCTTACTGTACTATCATTTTTGATAGACTAAACAACACATGTTTCAAACATGCATTACAACAAATTATAACCTATTAGGCTATTGGAGTTTAGAAGTACAGTAGGCCTACTATCATTTTTGATCGACTAAACAACACACGTTACCATACCATATGCAGAAAACCGTATCTTTCTCAAAATTCTTGTTTAGCTAATAATAATTATAATAATAATAATGATTGTTGGGGGTTTTTTGGCGAAAAAGGGGGTTGTTTTTCAAAATCTTTTTTCGTGCATCTAGGCCTATACAGGCCTAAAAGACGTGTTTTGTGCAAATTTGTTTGAAATCGATCGAATAGTTTTCTTTCTAGCTAATAATAATAATATTTATTAGTTAATCTATTAATCTCCTACTTTAATATCACCTCTCCTACCCCACCTACAGTTATGAAGTCACAATGAATCTGTTTAATAATTAAAATAAATGTTTGTGAGAAAGTATGTGCCAATTCCTGGAAAGTTTATTTTGTATAAAATAAAGTATTTGTAAAATTGCAACAGCTTTTTAACATTCCATTGTACAAAATATTGCACTTTGAGTTAAATTTTTTTTGCAAATAAATGGTAAAACATGCCTCTAATAATACTGTTGAAATAAGAGGTTCTGTACAGTGACTAAATAGAGACAGTGTGGTCAACGGACGTCTTGTTTTCTATTGGCTGCGCCATATTGTTTCCATTTTTCTGCTTACTGTAATGCTATTTAAATATGAATTAGTCCTTTTCGTGATATTATTGCCGTTATTTCATTGTTTTTCTTGCTTTTTTGTATGGTTTTTCCTAGTTTATGATTTAATTATTACGTTTATTAAATAGTTCAGTTGTAATTTAGTGTTAACATAGTGAAAACTGAAATTACTGTCTATAGATAACTGGCCCTTTTAGTGGTTTTGACAGTATTAAGTAGGCCTATAAGTATTAAGAAGACAAAATGTAAATTAATAGTGATGTAAACCTAAAATAAAGTTTGTACCTACGCAATTATTTTTCATTGTATATGATTTTATTTATTATTTTCACTCCTCCCATTAACCTTCTTTCTGGCAAAGAGTCGCCTACCTGGAGTAGACTACTATTGTAGCAATAATTAAGTTATATTATATATCAGGAGATTCTTCAGATTTATTTGGTACGTGGTTTATTACATTATAGTCTACTTTTATCTCTTGTCACTGTAGGCTGTTATTAATTGCTTGAGTGCATGAAAACTATAACTAGGCCTACCTAATTCTTTCTGTAATAGCCTACTTACAAAATAATGTGGTAAGTATATTTTTGTTTATAATAAATTAGTCTTCGTTGTATGCCTATTTGGAACATATTTTGTTTTTTTTTAACCTTTTAAGGTAAAATTTACAATATGCCTATACTCGCCATATTTTTCTTTTCAATACGGTAGCCTACTTACTAAATAATGTGTTTACTATATTTTTGTGTAGGCCTATTTAGAATATATTAGGCTTTATTTTATGCCTTGTCGGAAACATATTTTGTGTTTTTATGAACTTTGTTATTGTGGAAAAACTAATAGTCCTACTAGTTTTTAGAATACAAAATATATATAAAACAACACACAAAATTACACTTGAAGTTATTTTTGGGTAGCATATATGTATCCTTTATAATATAGTTTAGAAACCCTAATTTTGCATTTTGAAGTATTCATACATTTTTTTAATACGTAAACTTTTGAATTTTGCCGAAATTTAACATTTTTCTCCCAAAAATGCATTTTTGGAAAAAAATATTTTGTTAATTGTTTCTTTTAAAACAGATTTTTTACATTTTCTAATTTTGGATTTATAATTTAAAAAACTTTAGGTATTTTTCAAAGGGCCAACTTTTGACATTTCAATGGGCTAAATGTACCATAGTAGTTTTGTTCCATTTGTGTTTATAATTGTTAATAAACGGTATCAGTTAACTGACACAAACTTTCTCCCAACTTACTGTAATCAAAATAATATTGTTTTTAATCATTTTATTTTTTACTACTTTTTAGAACAAAACAAAAAATAATAATCTACCTACTTCAATCGTATAAGAAAATCATGTCCCAGGCGGGACTCGATCGCGCGATCTTTGAATTACTGGCCGTGCTCGCTACCGTGGTGCTACCCTGTGCGGCCGCTGCTGCGATGCTAGATTGACAACACAAACTTGTTTATTTTTAAACATTTCCCCATAATTATAAAACGCCGAAGTTTTTATAAAAGCGGGTGGTGTCATTTTGTTTGGCATCTTAAGCACTATAAATACTGAAAATTTGATCAAAATCGTTAGAGCCGTTTTTGAGAAATTTGCATTTTTGTCATTTGTTATGGGTTTTTAGGGGTAAATTACCCTTAAAAATTCAAAAAAATGAAAAAAACGCCTGGAGATATTAGGGTTTAGTACCTACATACCAAATTTCATGAAAATCGGACCAATAGTGTCCTCTCTGGTCGTGTATACATAAAGACAGACACCACTCTAAAAACACTTTATTGGGTTCAGGGAGCAAAAAACAAAAAATTCCACTAAAAATATTTTTGGGTTCAGGGAGCACCAACACAGATAATTCAACTGAAAATTCAAATTCGAACATTTTTACGAAAACAATACTTTCTCCATATACTACGTATAGGGTGGAGAAAGTAAAAATTCAACTACACAGAAATATTGCTTGTACTTTTCTTATGAAGAAAAATAATAATAGTATATACTTCACTAAATTTAATTAGATTATATAGATGTTTAAATGATAATGTGTACGAGTACTAAAAAAGTGCCAGCCGGTATTTTCTGTATTCATTCATTTAGTGAGGAAAATATATAGAAAAAAATGGTTTATACTTGACAATTTTTGTGACAATGTATTAATCCAATTGCATAAAAACAATTTTGAAGTGGAAATTGGAGCTAAAAGCGAAAAATCGTCCATACGATAAACCCGTGTTGAGTTGGAAACAATATGGCGGCCAGCGCTCGTTGGCCACACTGTCTCTATCAAGTCACTGTAAGGTTCTGAAACTTTCAGCGCTCCTAGCGGCTAAACGGTTAAGTTTATCAAAAAAACACCATGAATAAAAAAGTCTTATAATTGCATGTAAATCCCAAATCCGTCATAATAATAGGGGTTTCTATAAGAAATTTCAAAGTGACCACCATATTGGAAAATGGCGGCCATTTAGAAATATTTTAACTACATATTTTTTAATTTCTCTAAAAACAAGGAAAGAGTCCCCATTTAAAGTTTGCTGTAAAATTAATACTTTCTAAGATTTTAATGGTGGCTCAATAAAAAAAAATCACAAAATAGAAAATGTTTGAAAGGCTGTATCTCATAAACGGTTGGGTTTAGGAAAAAATACAAAAGAATAAAATGTCTTAAATTTGTGTCCCCAATCGAAATTCAACATAAAAAATAGGGATTTCCATTTGAAAAAAATAAGTTGGCTGCCATATTGGAAGAATGGCGGAATTTTTGGAAATTTTAATATTACATTTTTAATGCAAGGAAAAAAGTAGGGAAGGTCCCCCATTTAAAGTTTGTTGTAACTTTTATAGTTTCCGAAATCCCAATGGTGGCCATCTTGAGTCGTCCAGTAATTACAGGATCAAACTTCGGGAAATGGTTCTATAAACATAAGAAAAAAAGTTCATATAAACATAGGCCCGAAAACGCTTCGTTTTCCAGATATCCGCCATTTTTTTACAAAGTAAATCATATCTAGAGAACGGTTTGATTGAATGAGTTTAAACTTGGTATGAAGTTTAACCTAACAATGTAGCCTATCTCAAGAAAAATAAGCGATTAAATCCAATCATGAGTTTCAAAATGGCGGCTGTTTGAAAATTTCAAATCTAAATTACTCAAAAACCGTACATTTTATCAAAAAATGTCAAGACACCTTTTTTGTAGCCCTTTTGATTCCCTAGTGGATGGTGTACGTTAGTTGTCAAAACAATCGGATGAAGGATAATAGCTAAGTTAAAGATAACGACAGCAAATGTACATATAATATTGGAGTATTTACTGTGTGTGATGCCGACTTGAACAAACCAATTATTACACATAACTTAACTATTATCATTCATCCAATTGTTTTGACAGTTACACCATTCGATAGGTAATCAAAAGGGCTACAAAAAAGGTGTCTTGACATTTTTTGTTAAAATGCATGCTTTTTTAGTAATTTAGGTTTGAAATTTTCAAACAGCCGCCATTTTGAAACTTATGCTTGGATTTAATCGTTTATTTTTCTTGAGATAGGCCTAGATCATTGTTCGGTTAAACATCATACCAAGTTGAACTCAATAAGTCAAACCGTTCTCTAGATATGATTTATTTTGTACAAAAAACAAAATGGCGGATATATGAAAAACGGAGCGTTTTCGGGTCTATGTTTATATGAACTTTTATTTTGACCCGTAGAACCATTTCCCCAAGTTTGATCCCGTAATTACTGGACACCTGTATATTCAATTAATTCTAAATGGATGGGAAGTTCTTTAACTTATCAAAAATTCTGAAACATATATTTTTTTTAAGTGGACGGCCTTAAGTCAGACAATAGTGCAATATAAACATTCTTTCCGCAAGCAAACCCCGCACTGACCTTGAGTGACTGTCTATAGCCAGCACCCCAGCGTGCTGCCTTATTAGGACGAT
This sequence comes from Philaenus spumarius, assembly GCA_018207615.1. Classification (NCBI taxonomy): domain Eukaryota; kingdom Metazoa; phylum Arthropoda; class Insecta; order Hemiptera; family Aphrophoridae; genus Philaenus; species Philaenus spumarius. The sequence continues at coordinate 15,365 of JAGFPH010019185.1, forward strand.
GTTATACGAGCGCTGATAGCGCCGTGTTTTCAACGTCGCGTTAACGTCAGTTAATTGGGTAAATGGAATTACCGTGGGCCATGTTATAAGAGCGCTATCAACCTTTGCGCATCTAAGTTAACCGGGAGTTGAGCGTTGCCAATGCGGATGACACATT